>JASVEL010012543.1:0-80000 GCA_032618575.1 Nicotiana noctiflora
AGGTTCTAGTTAAAGCCGCTAATCTAAAAGCGAAATAACTAGTTAGAGTAATCCTGAAAGGGCTAAATTAAATGAAAGATATTCTTTTTATACATATGTTTAGAAAGAACTTACCTAAGTTTCCATTTTTTCAAAATAGGAGTATAGGCAAAAATCTCAATTTCAATTGAAAGAAGAAGTTGAATGAAACGTTTTTGATTCATCTATCGTTAAAGGCAGACAGCACTAACAAAGATAAAGTGAGAGACATATAAAAGAAATTGATTCATCATCCTGTAACATCTATCCATCCCGCAATTCCAATCAACCGATTCATTGAGTAACTCTTGGGTAAACTATTAAACTAATAAGAGTTGTATCGTCTAACTTCATTCAAAAATGAAACTTGAATTTTTATAGAATCAAATTCTAAATCATTTATTTTTTGATCATTTCTTAGATTCTGTTGAATTGTGTCGAATCCATTTTCTATTTTAAAGCGAAGAGTTACCTTATCTAACTAGAAATCTTTTTCATTTTACTTTAATTTAAGTTTAACTCATTAGATTCAGCGATATATTAATTCACATAATATCTTGAATGATTGAGAAGAAGAAAAAGTTATCACACAATCGCTTGAAAAAATATTTTTTTTGGTCCAACTAGTAGTAATTTCTATTAGGTTCCCACATTTTTTCTTTCCATACTGCCCCATCCTTGTAGCTAAATCAAGAAAGAACTGATCGAGATCCACAACTATGGATTCCAATTATTCTTTTTTTTTTTTTCTTTCATCGAATATGATCTACTACTCTTATTTGTTACTCGACCATTAACTTCTTCTTTAAAAAAAGGATTCCAACAACAAAACTGCTTCCACAACTACGAAAGGAAAATTTCTATATCTCGCATATACGGAATATGAGAATCTCTTTCGTTGAATTGAAAGAAGTTTCTATTGAATGGAAGATGATTTTACATCAACAAGTAAAGGAAAAAAGAATTATTTAGTACTTACTTTTGATACTGATTCAAATTGCCTTGTTGTGTCAGAAGAAGGATAGCAATACTAATTCTGTATACTCTCAAGACGCCCTCAGTACAATATTGACAATCTCTCAAAGATGCAATTTCAGTGAATTGTCATTTATTGATCTTATCTTTTACGGAATCGATCCTCTTTGACTGTACAAGAATATGTGGAGCTCAACATGTCTGGAAGCATAGGAGAACATTCGTTTGCTGATATTATTACCAGTATTCGATACTGGGTCATTCATAGCTTTACTATACCTTCCCTATTCATTGTGGGTTGGTTATTTGTTAGCACAAGTTTAGCTTACGATATGTTTGGAAGCCCTCAGCCAAACAAGTATTTTACAGAGAGCCGACAAGGAATTCCATTACTAACTGGCCATTTTGATCCTTTGGTATTCTGGTATTCTTGTAATCGATTTAATAGGTATTTTCTTTTATTGTTCATATTCCGTATTGTGTTCATCCCTATAGTAATCGAATGAATTTAGTTGTCAACATGAAAGCGTAAGAACTCAACGGGATTCCCAGCATCTCGTAGAAAAAGAATATGTAATGTAGATTTTTCAGAAGGGTCTAAATAAGACAAAAGAGTTTTCATAATTTCATTTTTTTGTCATAAATAATCGCTAACAAGAATTTGGATCTTTTGAGAGATACGATCGGGAGGAGCTAATTCAAATCCCTCCGGTAAAATAAGAACAGCCCCCACGTTCAACCCCCTTAATAGGAAGATGGCCCTTAGGATAAAGACAGAAGGTCTTAAGAAATGGAGCCCGGGTCAGTTTCCCCCGCCCCCAATAGCGGCTGATCAACCCAGTTGCAATCCTCCCCGCCAACGCATGGTCGACCTCTCCTTCTATAACTGAGCTCACCACTGTGAACTCCCCTAGATGAGAACCCTCATTGCCATTGGAAGGCACCTTGGACCTAAGGAGTGGACTGTCATTGAATTCCACGAGGTTACAACAATCATTTTAGACTAAGAAAAGCCTTGGGTTCTAGTCCCTTGGACAGACCGTCCAGAGTCCAGACCGATGCTGTGCCTCATTAGACAACAGCAAAACATACAACTTGATGTTAATCAAAGTGAAGTTGGTATGCTCCACAGCTCGGAAGGGTATGACCCTCTCAGCCATCGGGATTTCTCCCGTGACGTCCAATAAGAGCACCTGCTTTCCTAACCTTTTTCGATAAAGTTTATCCATCCTTTTTCAAGATGACCTAGAAAGGCTTGACTGAATGGATTGAATGGACTGCTATCGTGCTACTGGCTTGAGACTTCTTGTTCTATTGGAAGAGAGATGAGATTCCTTCGGGACAGACTCCATTCCGAATGCCAATAAGATCACTTCCTCAATCCTGAGCATTATTTAACTCAAGAGCCTTGCGGCACTCCCACTTCTACTGGATCTTAATCTATACACTTAATGGAGTGCGAGCTTTGTAACTATTTTATGTGAGATGGGTTCCTTCACCTCCGTATGAACATTTATCTCGAAAGAGATTAAGTAAGGCAAGTTTCTGACCATTAATTCTGTAACAAAGGAGCGTAGTGGCAGGCTCGCATAGCTAAAGCCTTCAAGTCCAATTATCGGAGAGGGACCTTTTCCATTATTTATCCTATTTCCGATCGGGCCTTGCCCTTGCCAATTACTTTGCTATCTCTATATTAGAATTAGCCCAACGTGCCATTAGAGTGTTCTTTCTGACGTTGAGAGGAAGGGACCTGCGGACACACCATCAGAGCTAGATTTAGCTTAGGATCGGTCAATTTCCCCAACCCCATCATCGAATGAGGTTAAGTGCGCCTTTTGGAGACTTTGATAAAGAATCCCTTCCTTTAGCGAACGGCTAGACACTTCTATAGTGGGATCTCTTGAACCTATGAAACTCGTGAAAGTGGGTGAACCCCTTGCCCCTTCCCTGGCTCTCGTTGCATGTATCCCGAGTCGTGAGGTGAAACTGAAAGTGGAAATAGAATTCCATATCCGCTGTGGTGGTTTGCTCCCTCCGATTCGTTGATTTGTGGGCATACGGGTCTTTTCCAGAAATAAAGGGTTGCTACCCTTGTCCCTCACAGAACCACCCTTGAAGTTGAACCAAATTCTTGTGCCGCAAGTGACAACCATTTTGGTACCTTACTTACGTTTGGCCTCCATTTCCTCTTCTCTCATATCTGTCCATCTTTCTGGTGGTGAAGGAAGAAATTATGACAATAATTGCGATAATGGAAACGAAGCATGCGGCAAGGCCTCCCAATCGAAGAACCCAATCGGGAATCTTCGTTCCTCTTTTATCATGATGAATGGAACTGCTGTCCCGCGTAAGCCTTTGGAAGCAAACAATCGTAAAAAGGAAAAATCGAGAAGTAGTCTAAGTAGAGCTATGGTAAAAACATGGACAATCCTGTGTATTCGATCTAGTGCTCTCACTTGCCCCCAAGGGGCCAGAAGAAGATATCCAATGTTCAGGGTAGAAAGTTAGGGTTTGTTACTTTGACGAGCTGGCCGCCGAGAGAGCACTGAGATGAAGAACCTAGCTAGGAATTTCCCTGCCCGTCTCTACTTCTTGAAACCCTAAACGGGCAAGGTAAGAGTATCAAGATAAAATGAGCAAAGCAAGGGGGGAGCTAATGCCCGGCTAATTGAATGGAGTTCCCGGCTTTAAAGAATCAAGTTCAAGTACCGAGGAGATTGATTTGAAGAGCTTTGGTGAGGTATGCTAAGCAAGATAGCTCATTTCTTGGATAAAGGCTCTATATAGCCTTAGAATGCCGTCTTCTGGTCCTCACGTGGATGATTCCCCATATTATAAGTGAAAGGTTGGTTTATCAGTTTGAAGATCGCTGCTGTGGGATCTAGCGGCTCCAGTCGCATTGACGATAGTCCTTCATTGCAACTTAGATTGCATGATCAAGATCAAAGTGTTAGTCCGTTCGGTAAGTCAGCCAGTCGTCATCGTATCTTGCACGATCATCGTCTTCCCCATCACTTCCTCATCCTCAACATCTAGAGGAGTGGAAGAGACTTCTTTGTCCTTCTTGTTTTGACTTTTCCTCTGACTTCTTCTTATCTAAGAATTTGTTGCGGCCTACAAAAGCTCGAACGAGCGGGGAATATCATAAACTCAAAGAAGACCAGGGTCAGCCGACCTAGAGGAAAACACAAATAGAGAGAGGTCAACTGATTAATAGGTATACTTGTCAAGCGACACAAACACAGGAACATAAGGAATCACATCATCACCTCTCTTTGATCATTCCTGTGTTTCGGTGCTTGCCCTTTCTTTTAAGAATAATAATCTTTATCGATCTCCACTACGGCTGTCACTCCTACAGGATGGGGATACCTTTTTAAGTATTACGAGAAGGTCATTGAAGTAGGATCGCTAGTGGGATAGTCCAGCGGTACTACTTGCCTCTGTTGACACAATTAACAAACGAGGACCAATAGACAACTTGCTTAGTAAAGTCTTTATCTTCCATTCAGGGGTCATGAATGATTAACAAAAACGAAGGGTGAGTGCAACGAACTAGAATTTTGGACCAGTCTTGTAGCAAATAAAGGTAAAAGGTCCCGGTAGGAGTCAGCAGCGTCGGGAGGCGGAGGTGAACAACAATGACTCTCTCTCGTAGCCGATATCCTGCCCTTCTTCCGTAAGGATATATTCGGGCTTAAGCCAACTCGACCAAGGGGCGAAGGATTTTGAGGAGGATAGCTCATTTTCGATAATAGGAGCGTAACCTACTACTAATGTATGTAGACCAAAGACTTTCCATTTCAACGGTATTCTCGTCTCAAGGGCATTTCCGCCAATCACTTCAACACTGCCAAAATGCCCTATTCCTTTAGTCACTAGAACCGCTGACCCAACTTACAAGAACCTCCATACTTCTTATGAGCCGGGATCAATCATATTCGCATTTCCACTATGTTTCAGCCCCGAGCAGCCATCAAAAGTAAAGAGATCAGGTCGTTATATTCTACCAAATAGATGCCGATGCTCCCGAACTGCTATAGGAGTCTAATTATCATTCCCTTCCCGCATCACTAGATCACTAGAAAGATAAAGTGATCGAAGAGCGAAGTCATGAGCTGACATGAGTGGAATCAAAACAACTAGTACTGTCCAAAGAGTCCCAACACAGGGAAAGTCCTTTGTCAGCGGCGAAAGCCGGCTCAACAAAGGACTTTTTTCAAGGGATCGTTGACAAGAACTACTCATGAAGACCCAAAACCTCAGTATGTGGAAAATTCTTCCAATCCGGGTCGGAAAGAAGGGTGGTGCCTTAGCTCATGGGTGTAAAAACTTTTGGTCATGTGCTATCTGCTTGTCCAAAAGGCCAAGCCAATGGAACCGGAAAGGAAGAGTTTGATCCTAGTTCAGTAGAAGGACCAGTTCCCCCCTCAACTACTTATTGATCAGTTGGTAAACCCCCTTCCTTTCGGTCTAGTAGTTGGTTACCTCCTTTCCTTCAAAGTCTTTGTCGAGCTTATCCCCCTTTCCACCTCTAAGTGGTGGTGTTGGTGTGTCTCGTTGCAATCACTCCGGTCAATCCCTTTCCTGAACCATAGGTAAGGGATGACAGGAGATGGCCCCTATAGAAAAATAAACCAGCTCCTCATTTGAGAGAGTAAATAGAATAGTGTCGGGCTTACGACAGTCTAACTTTTGAACGACTAAGCAACTACTAAGCTCCCGCCCACCCCCAACCAATTAGGGTAAAGTGTTCATTCATACTTTCAACAGCACCGAGATATTGGCCCATGACCATGTTAAATTCATCTTCAAGAGCAAGCATCCTGGCTCTCAATGCCTCAAGAAACCCTGGATCCTTTCCTACTTCCTTGGTGATTCCAAGAAGATGCTTCAACCCTGTTGAGTTTTTGCTGGCTATCACGGTCCAATAAAGATTTCTAATTTTGATTTGGAATTATTGAGCAGTAGGTTAAAGATAACCTCCTTTGAAGTACCCTGTGTGGATCCGGGGGCTGCTTCTGCGCTGGCTTTGCTAGCTTGCATGACGGGCTGTAAGCCGCTCAATCAATCGAGCGCTATCCCACCTTTCTTCCTTGATCTAAACATTCACGCCCTTTATAGTTAAGGAATGATGGTTAAGAGTTCTTACTTTTGTGTTCCCACTCTGACTATTTAGAAGGCTATAATAATATCTTAATGAATTGAAGCAGATAAAGATCAAAATTTCTATAATTTGAATCGAAAGTTGCTTTTTACTCCTCCGCCTTTGAAAGCTGGTTACATCCAATGTCTCCTACGAGTCTGCCTTAAAGTCCTCTTTGTCTAGGCAGAGGTATAGCCCTTTTTGAATACATTTGACTTGGTGCTCACTTGTAGGAAGATTCCTCGCTTTGAAGTCGAGTCTTTTTTGGAGCTCCTTCCAAAGAGGATGGGATTAGACTTTCAATTGGATGTGTCCCGGTCAAATCGATAACGACAGATCCCTGCAGACGTACTACTTTCAATCAAACCTTCTTTCCTTTACCTTCTTGATTGATAAATAGTGAGGCCTAGGACTTGCTTCCTTAGATTTGTTGAATTTACTCTATCTTTACTAATTGGATTTGAATAAATATCTCTGGGCGACTTTCCTTTTAATCGATCGCCTAGAGATAGGCTCCCCTATCACTTTTCTGTTCGGTGATATATTTTGCCTTAGCACTTACGAAGTAGATGTCATTTATTAAAGTTGAAGTGAAGTCTTTCCATTCTAGATTCAATTACAGCTGTTCTCGCTAAAGCCCGATCTGATCCCGCTTGAGCGACATGGAGAAATACTGATCTTCCAATTGCGTCAATATAATAAGATAGATGCCTGAATCGCTCTGTGGCTTTAAACACCCCAAAAAAGAATGAATAGGCGAGGTGCCCAGATGCAAAGATTATGATAGAAATAAAGCTTGGAAATGAAGGATGCGCTCGCGGAAACAATGAGATCATCAACATAAACTATAAGATAGGCTTGAATGCCTGTCAATCGGTATTCTATATGATGTGATGTTGCTAGTTTCATCTACTAGTAAGAGAAGCTGCGGTGAATGAATCCTTCTTAGCTACAGAATGTTTGTTGGACACCCACCAATTGTCCAATTCCGACTAGCGCTCCTCATTGCCTTTGTTTGCACAGTCTCATCACTTAGTGGTCTGGCATGCAGTTAAGCAGGTTGACCCTGGAAATCGCTTTCTTAAGTATGCTGTACTAGGGGACAATGTAGGAGGACGCTCGTGTATATGAAAAACCTTTGGGTAATTGGGCTTTTTCTTTCCTATCAGAAATCTATGATTTCCCATCAAGGTTCAGCTGTGAATTCGCAAAGAGGTTCAGGGCTTGTAATTTGAGTGAGGATCGTTCACCAATCTAAATTCGGGCTCTTATGAACTCTCACCATCCCTATGGTACTTTGGCTGTACAACTACAGTAACCTAGGAAGAGACTTTCCCCTCTTTGTTTTGTAGAGTAGGGGGTTGGGGGTTACCGTGCTCTATCTAGAATCGACCATGTTAGAAGTCTTAAGGTAGAGAGTTTGATTGTGCTTCATGTCTCCCAAGAGCATATTGTTCTGAGTGAGGGTAATGTTTGCTATCGTCGCTTCCTATTTTGCTTTCTTAGCGAAATGCTTGCTTCCGTTCACATCAAACATCATTTTTTCCCTTTTGCCCTAACTTGGTGTTGACCCTAGGTTTGCTAGCTTCCTTTCCAGTCTCGTATGGGGAGTAAGTTAAGCCATTCCACTAAAATACTCTTTATTGATTGAGCTTTCTCAGTCTTGGTTTGAAAGTCTTGACAGTTCAGTTCGCGTAGTTCGTAGCCATCGTTAGAGGAAAGTACTTGTATTACAAGGATTCAGAAACTGTAAATCTGGCAATTCCTACCAGGGTAGTGGGTCAGAGCGGATTCCCTTGCTTTAGGGCAGGAATAGAGGAATGGTTAGGGGGACCAAGATAGTCTTGCTCGCTCCTGAACTCTGCGACGAGTTCATCCACCACCTCCAGGTCTGAGCTCTTCTCGAGCGTAGTCACCTAGCTTCGTGACTTTGCTTAGCTTCCAGCGTTGCAAAGGGATAACATTTCACTATCTAGGCGCCTTCGAAGGAGGGGTCCCACGGACTTCTTCCCCGAAGGTCAAGCCGTAGTTCTTGTCCCTGGGAAAAGTGGAAGGAGTTAGGAGGATGGAGCGCCCTTTGCCCTAAAAAATAGGCGGCTTCGCCTTCAAGCCATCAATAAAATCGAGCTAATATGTGATCATGACAGTACACTGATGCATAGGTCTTCTTTACTTTACGGCCTTTTGATTATGATACATCATGAACATGCCAATATGTGATCGGGGTGAGCAGTGGTTAGATATAGGAGCGGCTCACCCCGTTGTCATTTAAAAGGCGAAGTCGCCAAAACGAGTCTAAAGGCCAAAGAGTCATCTTTGAAGGCTACTATGCATCCTTATTCAAAGTATAGTGTAAGGTAGGTTTGGGTATAGCAGGACTTGAACCTGCGACCATTAGGTTAAAAGCCCAATGCTCTACCAACTGAGCTATACACCCCAAAAAAGATGTAGTAGTAAATAAGGATTGGTACGGAAAGAGGCCGTCCCCCCTTCTTCTCATCATATTAAAGGAGCGCGGCTCTGTATGAGGATCATACTACAGAGCAAGAAGAAGAAAATGTAAGGTCGCGTGTTAGCACTTCTGCAAGAAAACGGATGCGCTAAGGCGCAATTTCGCGTAGCTGCTACGCCCTTGCTTCTTGCCCCTTATTTCAAACTCAAGGAAAGCCTTAATCGATATGAGAAAGATGCGCTCAAGTGCCCAACCTAGTAAAGGGGATTGGGCTCGAAAGACGGCCTTACTCAACAAGCACCTTTCTTAGTAAGGTTGCTTGTTTCCACTCATTGAAGATTCTATCTACAAAAAAAGGTCAACGGGGGATACTCAAATAGTTCTGACTGACACCAGAGAAGGTGAGGTCATCTTTCTTTCCAGCCGCCGTATGGTTCGCCTTAATGCCTTAAGGATCAGGGGAGGAGCAGTTATCTATGTAATTATGTTATTGGCCATTGTTTCGGTCGAGCACTCTCTTTTCTTTGACCAATTCCGTCTTACCAAACAAGACAGACTTCTTACCAACCTACAAATGGTTGTAAGGCTGGACCATGTACGAAGAATGAATCTATATATGTGCATGGAAGTTGCTGGTCGGAGGCCGCTCAACTGTTCGAGTGCAATAGAGTGGTGTTGGTTCCAATTCGACAAAGGTAGAATGCCTGATCGAAGGTCCAGTACAGTAAGTAGCAGGCGTGTTCGTTTTGGCTCCCGAGCGAGAACGATAAATAGGCAATGCACCATCCTTGCTGCTACGAACGTTTTCCTTGACTTGACAGATTCAATCAATTGAACCTACACTCAAAGGAGGACCACAAGCTCGGGACTCGATGAAATGGAAAGTTTCACCATGTTGAAACTTCTTGGGGTTAGCAGTGAAAGAAAGAGTCCGGTATTCATTCTTTCATGAATATTCATTGCTGAGTCTACTAAAAGAGGGACCAGCCTCGTCGTAGTGATTATAGGACACCTCTGATTGTTCACCTCTAATGTGACACGTTCCCTCCCAGTTATATGATCAACGGGATCAGTCGGCTAGAGAGCGGGGCTATTCTTCTTCCGGGGAGGCAAAGTTGTCCCTTCTACTGACCGAACCTTCAGTTCGGGGGCCTTCGTCAACATGTTATAAAGCTCCAATCTTCGGTGGGTCACCATTACTTGACTTAGCAAGGTGAACATCTGGGCAAGGGAAAGCGCAGTGCGCCTGGTGCAAATGGCTTTCTTTTTTCATGATATACCAATCAGAATAGAGGGTCCTACCTACGTATATGATTAATAGAATCACTACGTGGGGGGAGGGCAGTCAACTTGATACGGGAGAGGCATGAGTGCAGTTCGATCTTGTGGTGTATTCGTTTGTAGTGAGTAGGGCCTCTTTCTCGTTGATCAGTTCGCCTCCGCTCTATTGAAAAGTAGGTATTCTTACAGCGGTTTTGTCAACGAAAGCGTCTCGGGCCGGATTGACTAACCTTACCCACCCTTAAGGTGGCTTTTCCATTGTTGGGTGTCCGCTTTAGTGTGATTTACGAAGGCTAGGCTAGGTTTGGTAATATCCAAAACAAATGAAAAGAGGTCGGTGTCGATAGGTGGCAGTTGGCAAGGAACTTGAACCCCCCAGAAAAATGGGGGAAGCCGCGGTTGAACTCTTATTATGGAAATAAGTCGGGGCCCTTTTACCAAGTCTACCAGATAGACGATGATAGAGGGCCAACTATCGTTTCCTTGCACAAGACGGTGCCCTTTCACTTCGAGTTCCTTCATTCGTAGTAAAGTCTGATGATACGCTTTGGCGATGTTACCTACCAAATAAAAGGCCTGCTAGGTGATCGAAATCACTCAGGTCAGTGAGGACTCACTCACTCACCTACTCCTTATTTATTTAAGACTTTCTTCTATCTACTTAATTTAAAAGGAGACCCGCCGCACCGGGTTATAAGATAAGATATAGTTCTTGTGCTACTTGATTGACTGGTAAGAAAGAGCTTCCGTAAGAACTGCAAGACTCTTGTATGTACGGTAACCCTCTCTTCTGCTACTGGTGGACTGTTGCACATAAAGAGCGATAGCAACAACCTTTATTAGCGCGCTTTTCAAACGCTTAGCTTTTGCTAGTGGCGTGGCGGCAAGGCTATGTTGCTCAGTTGGAAGCCTAAGCCAAGAAGGTACGAACGAAGTGACGGGCCCGCTTAGAAGATAGGGGGCGGCTTTCTTGTGGTAGTAATTGCGAACATATTTCCTCTTCTCTTCGCGTGCATAGTTTGCTTACATGCCGCCTTAGGCACATCTCTCTTTCTTAGTTTCACGCTGGACTAATCATAATGAATGAAAGTCAGTCTTTTAATAAACATATATAAGCAGATGTTTAGTGTATAAGCAATTCTTTAGAGGTCGCACCGAAAGTACGGTGGAGGTTGGTTGAAGATGATGTTACGCGGCGTTCAGAACCAGTCTTGAAGTGAATGAATTAGAAAGAAGTAAGGAAAATGAGACGACTCTTTATTGAACTATATCATAAACAGATCTTCCCCTCCACACCAATCACGAGTTTTTCTCTATTTCTCTCGTATATCGTCGTAACGCCCTTCATGCTAGGTTTTGAAAAAGACTTTTCATGTCATTCACATTTAGGTCCGATTCAGATCCCTCCTTTGTTTCCTTTTCCTTCCGCACCTTTTCCTCAAAATGAGAAACAAGATGGTACACTTGAATTGTTTTATTTAAGTGCTTATTTCTTGCCAAAAATCCTACTTCTACAATTGGTAGGTCACTGGGTCATTCATATAAGTCGTGTTTTCCGTGGTTTTCCTATGTTACAACATCCGTACCAATTCAGTCGATCTGGAATGGATCGGTTAAACATTCCATTAGGGAGCCTGGTCTTGACTATTCTGTGTGGTATTCATTCTCGTCCGGCTCTTGGAATCACATCCAGCAGTGGTTGGAACAACTCGCAAAATCCAACCACTTCACCTACTTCATTGCCCCAGCCGTTTCTCGTACCTCTGTTGAAACAGAATGGTTTCATGTTTTTTAATCGATTGGTTATTCCTCTCCGTTCGTAACTATTTTTCCAATTTCGGTCTCGATTAGTTCACAAGATTAAATAGACAATTCTCCTCCGAACCCTCGATTCGATTGTTTTCCAAGAATGTTGAGCCGGGTACGTAAGCCATGTATCTTGGAGGAACTTAAATAAAAGAAGGGCTTTCGGTTTTTTGCACCCCGTTTTGGTCTTGCAGCTATTTTTAAAAAATATATATAAAAATCCCTTTTTTAGAAGAAAGATTATATATATGTCCAATCTCTAGTGGTGGTTGATAATAGGTAAATTTGACTATAATTATACCCTAAATAATCACACTTTGTTATGGTATTTATGTGTTTATGAGGACAAAATGCTTTGATTAGTGTTTGGTTGTGTGTTATAGGTACATCTGATGCAATGGATGCTAAGAAGAGTATTTTGAAGTCATATGTGGATAAAAAGGCCAAGAAAAGAGCTAAGGTGAAAAGAGCTGGAAGAAGCAGTCAAAATAACGCGGCACTGTTCATCCGCGGTTCATCCGCGGTCGCGGATGAACCGCGAAAAAAGAAGGCCTCTGAAGTTTGACTGTTTGCAGTCCGCTCGCGGCCGCGAACGAACCGCGGAAGGTTCCGCAGCAGCAATCCCAAATAGACTCGTATTTAGTTTTAAAGCCCTAAAACCTCTATATAAACTCCTAGTTTGCCCCATAGAGGCATGTTATCTTTATTTCATTACTTTGGCAAGGTTTTTAGTAAGAGAGAATCCTCTCAAACTCTTTCTTTTATTTTATATCAATTATTTCTTTATGATTTCAATTATTATTCTTGTTTGTTCAAGCATGAGTAGCTAAATTCTATTCTAAGGTTTTGATGGAACCTATTGGGTGATGAACTTATCGTTTATGTGATTACAAATTGTGACTTAAATTTCTATTTGTTCAGCTTCATTCTTATTGTAGTTAATTGGTAGAGCTCCCAATTAGCGGTGCCTATTTAGTGTGCATAACTTGGAAAAGAGTGCATATTTAGGTATATTGTTGAACAACACCACACCTAGGATATTGGAGGAATCTATAACTTTAGGCGTAAAGACGGGGTTAGGAATAACGAAGTCTTGGGTGCAATCTTAAGTGAACTATTCAAATTAAAGCTAGCTAGGGTAGCTCGGGAGAGTGCACTAGTAAATTATTGTAATTGCTCGGGAGAGGGTTACGATACACATAGCGTTCATGATTGATAGAATATATTAAAAATTTGTAAGAGCATAAAGATAAGTGATTCCATCAATAGGGGAAATCAATACCTTAGGCCTTCTCATAATATTCTTTTTACTCTATACTCAATCCTTTCTTTCAAGCATTCTTAATTATTGCAAAGTAGTAGTTCAAAATTCACACAAATATATATTCAAAGTTTGGGAACTTGATTCGGAAGTACTTTTGGGGTTGTGATAGTTGCAATTGGTAGGTTAATTCTCTGTGGGATCGATCTTGGACTTATTAGACCAAGTTATATTGACTACGACCGTTGCTTGGACGTGAATCAATTTTGGCGCCGTTTCCGGGGAATTAATGGAATTATCAATTGCCATTGCCAGAACTTCAAGATTCTTGTGTATTCAGGTTCTTTCTACACTCTACATTGAATATTTTGACGTTTGTTGATTTGGGTATTTAGGTGCATGCCTAGAAAATCTGCAAGGATTGGAGAACTAATTGAAGGACTCTCAGACCCCGAGCAAACCTTCCGGGCACGTAACAAAACCATCAAACAAATTGAACAATCTCAAAAAACAATCAAACTAGACTTCGACATGGGTGATATAAACGCTCAAAACCAGCAAGCCGGGCTAAATATGCAAGAGGCACAGGAGGCACAAGAAGGTGCATTGTTCGACTGGGCACAACCCACAACGGATAATTTGGCAACTGCCATCGTTGTGCCAGCAATTCAAGCTGAGTCTTTCCAGATTACTAACAACATGCTTCACTTGTTGCAAAACAAGGGATTATTCTCTGGGTCTCAGGTTGAAGATTCACAGCAGTACCTCAAGAACTTTCTATCAATATGCAAAACACAAAGACAACCGAATGTAACTCCGGAAGATATCAGATTACTACTTTTTCCATTCTCAGTAATAGGAGCAGCACATATATGGCTAAACTCACTCCCAATAATCTCCATTGCAACTTGGGATGAGTTAGTCAAATAATTCCACAACAAGTTTCATCCACCTAACAAAATAGCTCAACAAATTGATGAGATCGTGAGCTTCAAGCAAAAACCAATGGAAACATTACATGAAACTTGGGGCAGATTCAAGGGTATTCTTGTTATGTGTCCTCATCATGGGATCCCTGAGCGGATGTTGGGTCAAAGGTTCTACATGGGGCTTTCAGACAGTATGAAGAATATTGTAGATGCTTCAGCAGGTGGGGCTTTTCTGAGCAAGACTTGGAGAGAGGGCCAAAATTTGCTAGACGAGATGGCTCAAAATTCTGGGTGGACGTTCAGGAATGCTCCTATCACACCAGTGGTACACTCTGTACCTTTGGATCCATCCAACACTCTAGAGGAGAACGTGGCAACTTTATTGACACAAATGAGCATCCTGACAAAGAAGGTGGAAGAATTAGGGGTTAAGCAGCAAGTTCACATTGTAGATACTACCAATGGTGGATTATGCACATCTTGCATTAGCCAACCCATAGGTAATCCATGGGCTGCCGACCAAGAACATCATCATCACCATGAGGATATGAACTATGTGGCTAACTATGGAGGGCAGCGACAAGGTAATCAAAACTGGGGCCAACAGGCTCCAATGTAGTACAGACCTCCCCAGCCACAATTTAATGCAGCAGGTATGAGGCCACCACACAACATGGCTCCATATCCTAGACCTCAGAATTTCGGAAATCAGCAGCTGGGATACCATCCACGTCCACCACCACATGGGGGTAGACATGACGATGGGTTTGCAAGGTTAGAAGCTATGATGCAGCAGGTAATTGGGTCAAACGCCAAAACAAATGAGAGGATAGATGCACATGATGCCGCCATCAAGAATATTAAAGTACCGGTGGGTCAGATTGCTATGTCTCTCGAATTATCCTCAAGGGACATTGCCTACAGATACACAAACAAACCTAAAGGACCAAATCCCAAAGCAGATGATGGCAGTGACTATGAGAAGCGGTAGAGATCTTGATGCTAAGAATGAAAGTGAGTAAATTGACAGACAGGCTGAGACATCCACTCCATTGCCCATTGAACTGGATGAGTCCATAGGGTTGACAGAAGTCACAGTCCACCCAGTTGCTGAATATAAAGAAGCAAAACAGGGAACAGAGAAAGTAGCTAAAAAGGTAGAGCAGCAGATTGATGAGAAAGTGATAGACAAAGAAAAGTCCCAAGTCACCGGGAAGAAGAGGCCTCCACCACCATTCCCCCAAAGGTTGGGCAAAGAACAGAAAGAGGAGCAATACAAAATGTTCTTCGACATGCTCAATCAAATCCAGGTAAACATTCCATTAATTGAAGCTTTAAAAGAAATGCCCGGTTATGCTAAGATGATGAAGGATTTGCTGTCGCGGAAATTTGATTTCCAAGACTTGGCCACAGTAACACTTACCCAGACTTGTAGTGCAGTGGTCTCTAGACCCATTGGTGAGAAGCTATCTGATCCAGGTAGTTTCACCATCCCATGCACTATAGGGAATTATGCCTTTACAAAGGCTTTATGTGATTTGGGGCAAGCATTAATCTTATGCCCTTTGTTGTCTATAAGAGGTTAGGTATTGGGAGAGCTAGACCCACCTCTATGCTTTTACAGCTTGCTGACAGGACGGTTAAGCGTCCATTTGGTATTATAGATGATGTGCTAATCCAGGTTGGGAAGTTCGTGTTTCCCGGATTTTGTTATTCTTGATTGCAAGGTCGACGAAGAAATTCCCATAATCCTGGGAAGACCATTCCTAGCCACTAGGAGAGCCATAATTGATTGTGAAACTGGGGAACTCAAGATGAGGTTGAATGATGAGGAGATCATCTTCAATGTGCAAAAATCCATGAGGCGTCCTAGTGAGTTCTCAAATTGCTCTCTAATTGATGCGGTTGATGTGATAGTGGAGACCGACGATGCAGAATTGACTATTGAAGATCCACTTCAAACATGCCTGATGAACATGGAAGAGGTAAACGGTGAAAGTTTGGCCGAATGGGTATTATCTATGGAAGGCATGGGGTTCTGGCAGAGAGAGCTTGAATTCGAGCCTCTACACTTAGAGAAAAGAGAGACTCCTCCTACAAAACCATCCATAGAAGAGCCACCAAAGCTTGAGCTTAAACCACTACCATCTCATCTCAGGTATGAATTCGTAGGTCCTAACTCTACTTTACATGTTATTACTTCATCTGGTTTCCTAGATGTGCAGGCTCAAAAGCTATTACAGGTACTCAAGGAATGTAAAGTTGCCAATGGTTGGACCATGGCAGACATAAAGTGGATCAGCCTTGCATACTGCACGCACAAGATTTTTCGAGAAGAGGGGCACAAACCTTCCAGGAAACGCAAAAGAAGGCTAAACCCGAATAAGAAGGATATGGTGAAAAAGAAAGTGATAAAGTGGCTAGACACGGGGTAGATCCTAGGTAAGTTTTCTCACCCTTCCTGTGCTATACATGTATTATTATGCCATGAGGACATGGCATGATATTAAGTGTGGGGTGGGAGACTTATCTTGTATTGTATATTGTATATAGTAGATGTAGCTATAAATTATATTAGCTAGCTTGGCCCGATGATGGACACTTGGCGGCGGGTTTCTTAAGGGTCTAAGTGGGAATAAAAACACAAAAAAAAAAATTTGAAAATTTGAAAAAATACAAAAATATGAGTAGATGACTCTTCCTTATGACGGACTATTTAGGACAAGTACTCTTGAGGGAAGTAGTCCACGTAGGAATTTTTCTTTCTTTTATTTTCTTTTTCTAGGTAGTGTATCATCTCCCCCTTGGTTTTTCTTTTGACCACGGTTCTTTTCCAAGGGTTTTTATTTGAATCGGGTTAGGTAGATTTTTTTTTCTTTCTTTCTTTTTTTTCTTAGGATTAGAGGTAAAAGGGAAACATGTAACCCCGAATATGCACATTAGCAAAAGCGAAAATTGAACTTGAGAATGTATCTTATAAGCTTGACTGTAGAATCTCAATATGCCTTAAATTGCACAATAATGCTTGCTTGAACATCGATAGGACTTTGTATATAAACCGGATTCCAAATGAGTTGCATGCCATGTGTGTGTGAGGTTTTTACTTACATTGTATCTTGTACATATTGCCTAGAACTTGCCCTGTGTGTTTGCAAAGCAAAATAGAAGTTGTTCGGTTGTAGAAAGGATAGAGGCATTTCTTTGTGTAACCCCATATACCAATAGACATGAATTCACCCGTACATTATATCTTAGTTAACCCCTTTGAGCTTAAAGCCTATTCTTTGATAACCCTTGAATGTTCTTCAAATTATTATATTTGTTCTACTTTACCTCCTAAAAGCACTTGTATTGTAATGAATATGCAAAAGTTTAAGTGTGGGGTGAAGGGAATTGAAAAGGGAAAATCAAGAATGAATGGTAGAAAATAGTGAGCTGGCCAAAATAATGTAAATGTATTGCAAGGCAATGAAAAATATTCTGAGAAAAAGAGCTATTTTGAATAAAATTTTAGAAAGGCCAGCTACATCAATAAAAGAAAAGTGGGGGTTAAATTTGAAGAAAGGTGAAGGTATGTTTATGCGAGACATAAGGAAGTAAACAAAAAGGGAAGTTGTGAAAAAGAAAAGAAAAGTGCTTAGGGAGGCTAGTCACTATAACCAAAAGTATCCTACCCGTACCATAGCCTACATTACAACCCTTAAAGACCTCTTGATCTATGATTGAATAACTCAATTAGTTGAGTATTACACTAGGGGCAAGCCTATGATGTGTCTGTATGCATATGAATGTTCTTTGTTGAGAGTGAGTGAATTTTTTCGATATTTATAAGTTCCATTTCTGAATTGTTTATGTGTGGGAACTTCTCTCAATGAAGTATGTGAGGGTGTGTAACTCAAGAGGAAGAAGGTAAATTTGCAAGTTTTTGGTAATAAATAGAGTAAGTAATAATGTGCTGGCATGAGAGTTTACGGTTAAGTAAAGACTATGCATATCTTAGGTTGTTCATGTATAATATCTTTTGTGACATATTTTGGGGGAGACAAATTTTTGTTAATTGGCCTAAAGTGTGATTAAAGATTGCCTGAGGACGAGCAAAGGTTTAAGTGTGGGGTATTGATAATAGGTGAATTTGACTATAATTATACCCTAAATTAATCACACTTTGTTATGGTATTTATGTGTTTATGAGGACAAAATGCTTTGATTTGTGTTTGTTTGTGTGTTATAGGTACATGTGATGCAATGGATGATAAGAAGAGTATTTTGAAGTCATATGTGGATAAAAATGCCAAGAAAAGAGCTAAGGTGAAAAGAGCTGGAAGAAGTAGTCAAAAATACGCGGCACTGTTCATACGCGGTTCATACGCGGTCGCGGATGAACCGCGAAAAAAGAAGGCCTCTGAAGTTTGACTGTTCGTGGTCCTCTCGCGACCGCGAACGAACCGTGGAAGGTTCCGCATCAGCAATCCCAAATAGACTCGAATTTAGTTTTAAAGCCCTAAAACCTCTATATAAACTCCTAGTTTGCCCTATAGAGGCATGTTATCTTTATTTCATTACTTTGGCAAAGTTTTTAGTAAGAGAGAATCCTCTCAAACTCTTTATTTTATTTTATATCAATCATAACTTTATGATTTCAACTATTATTCTTGTTTCTTCAAGCATGAGTAGCTAAATTCTATTCTAAGGTTTTGATGGAACCTATTGGGTGATGAACTTATCGTTTATGTGATTACAAATTGTGACTTTGATTTCTATTTGTTCAACTTCATTCTTATTGTAGTTAATTGGTAGAGCTCCCAATTAGCGGTGCCTATTTAGTGTGCATAACTTGGAAAAGAGTGCATATTTAGGTATATTGTTGAACAACACCACACCTAGGTTATTGGAGGAATCTATAACTTTAGGCGTAAAGACGGGGTTAGGAATAACGAAGTCTTGGGTGCAATCTTAAGTGAACTATTCAAATTAAAGCTAGCTATGGTAGCTCGGGAGAGTGCACTAGTAAATTATTGTAATTGCTCGGGAGAGGGTTACGATACATATAGCGTTCATGATTGATAGAATATATTAACAATTTGTAAGAGCATAAAGATAAGGGATTCCCTCAATAGGGGAAATCAATACCTTAGTCCTTCTCATAATATTCTTTTTACTCTATACTCAATCCTTTCTTTCAAGCATTCTTTATTATTGCAAAGTAGTAGTTCGAAATTCACACAAATATATATTCAAAGTTTGGGAACTTGATTCGGAAGTACTTTTGGGGTTGTGATAGTTGCAATTGGTAGGTTAATTCTCTGTGAGATCGATCTTGGACTTATTAGACCAAGTTATATTGACTACGACCGTTGCTCGGACGTGAATCAGTGGTGGAACCAACCAAGATGTATGTCATCCGACCCGACCTTAGACTCTTTCTTCCCAACCTATTTGACTCTCTAGCCGTAGTTATTTAGGTGGTATTCTGAGATGAAATTCCTCCCAGGAACACACGAAACAAAGATATGAACTGGGTAAATAGAAATGGAAAAGAGATGTTTCTGTTTCATCCAAATTAGAAGCTTTTTCTACATCCATATGATCTACCAAAGTAGATCGGTATTGACCATATAATAAAAGTAGATCTTGGTCCATGGAGTCCCAAGAAGGTAATAACTCCAACCTGTCCGATGCTTCTTCGGCCAAATATGATATACAAGTGGGACCTGCACTATGAGCAAGTTGTGCGAAAAACCGCTTTTTTTTCCGGTTCCGAAACAACTTGGGCAAAATAGAGTTCTCCCGGGAAACCATGGATTTTTTAGTTTTCACCATTGGTTACTGGTTGAGCCACTGGAATGGAATGAGATAAGAATCCCTAGAGATCTTTACTCTCCACTTACTCGTAACAGGCTTTTCTTCTGTAGAAGACTTCCTCCAAATGGCATAATTGTCCGACACAATGTTCCTCGATCTTCAAAGAAAACTGACTCCTCCTAATCCTCCTTCTCCTTTAGGATAGGATCCTCCTTGGTCCTTCATTCACTAATGGTCTCACCAATTTCAAGTAGTAGTAGTTCGCGCGAGGAACTCTCCTTTCTATTGCTTGCCCTTGCCTTTCACTCTCATTTGGTCTCTTTCGTCTATAAAATAAAGCGAAGCAAAGCGCATGGCGAAGAAGCAGCCAGCTGACTGCCCCTTTCCACTCGGCCTTTCTTCGCTGTGTGAATAAGGTCTTAGTCTGTATGGGCACTCTGGGAAGGTTGCAATAAGTCGCTAGTCAAAGGTTTAGACCAATCGCAATTCATCACCATCTTGATCGCTTCCAATTGATGACTGGCTATTATATAAGTGTTGACCTAAGCCGCTGCGCAGGGGCTCGGCTCCCGAATCGTACGTGAGCTGTCTTGTACGGCTCTTCCTAAGAACTTGAAGCCCACTTTCTCTAAATAGAGAAAAATGCATTTACAAGACAAAAAAGACTTTTTCAAAAAGCCTTCGCCTTATTCAACGGGGCTATTAGAGAAGGAGCTTCATTCCTTGACTTCTTTTCTCAATCAAGCTTCCTTGTTCCTTAGTGTAGTATCGATCAATAGTTGTTGACTCTGTTCCTTATAGCCTAGTCTATTTCCACAGCTGACATGACTCCGTACCAATGCCTTTCCCTTTGTATAGTATACGGCTAAGTGACTTCGTAACCTCAACGTACTTTTTTTTTTTTTACTGTAGCATAGGCCTTCGTCGGGCTTTCGTCCCTTCGCCTATAGACGGCGGCTTAGCTTCGCTATCGCTCATGACTTGGTATAGAGCTGTGTAGTCATCGAATTTACCACCAGAATGCCTATGAGATAGTGGTCGGCCTTTCAAATGCCTTCTTCCCGACTTTTCTGAGAAGCCCTTTACGACTATATTATAGAGGACAGGGGGGTGTTCACCTTTGGAAGCTTAGCTACTTAAGTCCTTCTCAGAAAGTCAAAGTAAAGGCGAATGGCATTCTGTTCTACAGCTACAACACTGAATATTCATTATTAATATTAAACATCTTAATAGTAGAACTACTTTCATACTACTAAACAAGGAAACCCTCGGTTCCCTTTATTTGAATAAACGCCACTTATTTTAGTTTACATTCAAACCAAACTAAACCAAGCCTAAGTGGTCACGACATCGTGTTTATATTGATATAGGAGTTTGATAGAGTTTAGCTGACTGAATCCATAAACCTAGAAAGTCATCGTCACTGGTACTTTTTTTTTAAATTTGACTCTATAAGTAGGTAACGGCGGGGCTTGCATAATGTAGTTGTAGTTAAGGATGAAGTAGCGCTTTTTATTTTAGAAGATCTACTGAAGTACCAAAGGCGAACGGGGCTCCCAGGCCGGGATATCTGGCAGAAAGCTTGGCCTCCTGCACTGGAAGAGAGACCCAAAGGGTGAGCTTATGGTGGTTAGCTTCTAGCACTAAATAATAGGCATTAGGCATTCTGAGCTGAAAGGAGGCAAGCAAATGAAGGGAGGCATTACAGGCCGACTACAAGAAAAGCAAAGCTTCGTAAACTCGGTCAAGTCACTTATAGAATGCCGACGACTATTTTCCACTTAATTAAGAAGTGAAGGGGAGAGGGAAGCGAGGCTTAGCGAGCTTTATAAGGCCGACCACTACATAAGCCACTGGCAGAGAAAGCTCGAAGAGCTTCCCTTCATTCATTACAAAGCCAAGGTCCCAGGTCTCCGAGTCAGCCCACTCTTTTTCGAAGAATCCTGCACCCATGGGCATACGGCCTGGCAGACCTTCCCTTTCCGCTGGAGCTTCATGGGCGTTGCCCCGTTCCCTAATCAGATGTTTGGATATGAGCTATATTTCGCTATTAGCCAAACGAGCATATGGCCTTACCATTTGACCATTTTTCTCGTGTGAGATCCTCCGTATCTTATAGAGGTTTACTACGAGCCATACCCAGTAGGATACATATTGCCCAAAGGGAACCTAAAAGATGGGATGGGTGATCCATAAGATCATTTGGCGAGGTTCATGCCTCAGCGTGGGGATCTTTCTGGAAATAAAAACTTGTTTTGTCAAGGCAATTTCCCTCGTCGCTTACCCGCATTTCTCTTGGTATACCCACCCGTGTGCCTCCTAATTCCGTGAAGTCCTTGGAGCATGTGCAATTTATTCAGGATCCTTGTCAAGAAAGAAGTCAGTCCCTTATTCTTTATTTTATGTTAAAAGGTTTGGACTCGAAGAGGGAGTAGATTCACGTACTTCACCATTTCCTGGGTCGTTATGGCATTTCCCCAGTTCAGGGTATGGGTTCTTTCTCTATTAAGAAAGTCCCGGTGTGAACTCCCCTACTGATTTGACTCCAGCGGATTCTCGATAAGCCAATTCTCTCTCTCGATCTAGATCTACTTTACTGACAAAAGCTCTTAATGAATGAGCAATGAGTTTGATTCTAACTATTCAAAGCAGATGAAATAGAATATTATATAGCCTATAGCTATAGGGCTAGGCTCCGCTCCTCGCTCGAGCTACCAGCTTTCTTAGATTTCATTCCTATTGACTAATCCGAGTCCTTGAGAGCATAGACATCAGCGGGGAAGAACTCCGAAAGAATTTCATCGGCTCCTCCTCTCTTGCCCTCTTGATGGTATCCAGTTGAAATGGTTGCTGGATTGCCCCTAGTTCAAGCTCTAAGTCAAGCATTTAGGCACTAAAGACCTCTGACTACCCTCCTCAGCCTAGGAAAGAAAAATCCCATTTGCTTAATACGTACCACTATGCAGCAGATGATTTAGCTGCCGTTATTCCTCCTCCAGCTTCTTCTTGGCATCTAGCCAGCCCTTATTCCTTGCATCAACAGGCAATCCCGCATAAAAGAAAGGCGACTGACTTGGCTGATTCAACAAGGGAAAAAGGCATCCATTCAAATTGCTCCCATTCCTATGTTGACACCAAGAGAAACAAACCCTGGATCCTTCCTCTCTATCAATTCGAATGCCACCGCCTTGGGAATCAATAAGAAAACAAGTGCTAAGTTTCAGATTAGTGAAGAGACCTTTCTCGCTCAGTGCCTAAAGCACACTATGCTCCGCTTCAACAAATGAGAGTTTTAGGTGGAACCGATGAAAAACGCGAGCTGGTTAGATGCATGGGACAGAGGGCTCGTAGTACCTACTAGCACGGCTACGCAGTGGAAGGGAAGGAGCCTAAATCGACCCCCTTCTTTTTTCTTTGAGAAAAGCAGTAAGGAGTAAGGAGATTAAACTCTCGGATGAGACTAAGCAGCTACCGACCATTCCGACGCACCCTTGACCTATTTTGATTAAGACCAAAAACCTATATCTAAAGTGGAGCCTAGTTTAAGCTGTCAAACAAGTGATGATTAAATGAAAGAAACACCACTAGTAGGGATATGGATGGAGTCTCGCTCAGTAAAGAGAGTTGTAGGATTCGTAAAACAGGAGAAGAGCCTTTACTTTCAAATGACAACTGCTTATTCCTGCTGCGAGGGCCTTGAAACCAAACCACCCCCCGCCCGATCAAGTACCTGTTGCTTTGTTGGTAGGCTTACTTAGGTTAGGTTTCCAAACCTCAGTTCTTACCAACCTCAGGTGTGTAATCTACATCTTTCTAGCTAGAACTCGGTCGAATAGGAATCATTGATTCCCTCTGCTGTCAATTTCTTATTCATTCATTGCGTTAGGCTGGTGCTCCTTTCTCATCTCAAACCATAACTACTCTGAACGTTAGGGAAGATAAGGGAAGACCGCTTGCGCGAAGCGACCGAAGGAACTTGACTTATCCGAACTGAGCGATAGCGGCTTTAAGCTTTGCCTATCATGAGCAGCCTCACTCCTTGATCGGCGGGGAGGAGCATCTCAAAGTATGGGGCAAAGAATGTTGCGTTTTGACTTTGTCTCCCGGGATCCAGTGCAGGTTGGGTTTGAGAGCCGTGTGATGGGTGACTATCCAGCACGGTTCAGAGAGCACTTTTAGTTTGCGCTGGTGAATGAAAGCCTCCCCTATCAAGCAAGAAGGAAGCGGCTCTTCCCACGGTGGAGTCACCATTGACTCTATTTATTATTATGGTAAATCAGTGTATCAAGATGTCAATCTGAGATCTTATTTTGGTTCGATACGTCCACCTACGAGACTCACCTTTGGCTTTCGTCTCGGTAGGTGTATTATTATACATTTTCCCAAAAGAACATTCATTCATTTCTTTCTTCCCCGTCGACCACGACGACTGAAACGACGCGAAAAATCCAGACCCGTAAAGGAGAAGGGCCGGTGGGGGGCATTTTGGAAAGTCGGGCCGATCGGGTGTCTTCATTCAAGCGATGGTACAGAAGAAGAACAAAACAAAGTGAGAGGCCGGGGGGCAGGGAAAAGAGTTGAGTCGATCAGGCTCGATGATTGGGAGAAGCAAAACAAAATCAGGATTTGGCCGAAAAATCATTTGGGTTGGTTCATTCTTTGACCGATCACCATCGATAAAGAAGAATCTTTCAAAATCACTTCATGTCAGTGTGGCCTTCAAGCATCCGAAATACGCCGGGATTGAAAATGACATAGCGTTCCTGATAGAAAATGATGACTCCTTCAGAATGACAAACTTATTCAAGTGCATTTTCCCTAAGAAGTCCCGCTCCGACCGCCCGACGAGTCATCTACTTAAAAGGACCCTCCCCGCAGTCCGCCCTTCCTTGAATTATTCGGTCATACAATACTTATTGAATACAAAGAACTAAATTCATTTCAACCCCGTCGTAGTTCTCAATCATTTCGTGGCACCGGACGTGGCTGAACCATCTACGATGGGGGGAGCTAATGCACATGGAAGAAGCTTAGATAAAAGAATACATTCTTGCGTCGCTTTTTTTGTAGAAAGCTCGACCAGTGAGAAAAGGTGTTTGGCCGAATCCAAAAAGAGGGTGACCCACTTTATTTGCCAAGCGAAAGATCTTCGCTTCGCGGGAACAACAAAAACCACCATCTCGCTCTTTCCTTTCTTCGGTGCTACCTTTTTTCTCCAAGGGATGGGGTTGGGGTGTATAATAACCTTTTTTTTAGGATGCCCGGGAACAACTCCTAGGTCAATTAAGGATAAAATGTTGGAACCTCATGGGTATGGATAAGGTAATGGAATTGATAGAGAAATTCATAGACCTAAATAGTATATGAGAATTGATAAGGGGAATAGAGATGATGATAGTGATGATACCGAGCAACAGAAGAATTCCGTACGGGTACAACTATTATTTGATCGAAGTGAAAAAAATGCGATCTTTGTTGTATAATAGTACAAACACTAATACCTTAATTGAATCGGTAAAGATCAAATCTCTTTATCAAAGTGCTTCTCCGATTGCTCAAAACATCTCATTTCAACCGAGGAACAAAACAAGATCATTTCATTCCATTTTTAGTAAAATAGTGAAGGATATTCCATTAGTAATGAAAAAAGGGGTGGAGGGGATCCGTATATGTTGTTCAGGTCGATTAGAAGGTGCAGAAATAGCTAGAACTGAATGCGGAAAGTATGGAAAACATCTCGTAATGTATTTAACCAGAAAATAGATTATGCTCCTGCGGAAGTATCTACTCGTTACGGAATCTCAGGTGTCAAAGTGTGGATTTCATATAGTAAAAAAAAGGGACATGCTATATCTGAAACGTACGAAATATAGTAAATATTGTAAAGGCAGATGTAGTAGGGGTTGCAAACCGCACGGTACACAACTTAGTTTTGGAAGATATGGCACTAAAAGTTGTAGAGCTGGTCGTCTTTCATATCGAGCCATTGAAGCAGCGCGTCGTGCAATAATCGGACACTTCCATCGTGCTATGAGCGAACAATTCCGAAGAAATGGTAAGATATGGGTAAGAGTTCTCGCAGATATCCCTATTCCCGGGAAACCTACAGAAGTAAGAATGGAAGAGGAAAGGGAAATCCTACGGGTTGGATTGCTCGTGTGTCCAGAGGACAAATCCTATTTGAAATGGATGGTGTGAGTTTGTCAAATCCTCGACAAGCCGCTACATTAGTGGCGCATAAACTATGTTCGTCAACCATGTTTGTTCAGTGGTCGTAAGCTTATAAATCTGACTCAAATTCTCCATTTTGGTACACGCCAAAGTGTTCCATTTCGGTGGATTGAAAGAGCCATAAATCACTATGATCTCTTTCTTAGAAAAGAACTTGTGTAAATTCTTCCTTTTTTTCTCCCATGCTTTCCGTTTGTCAACAACCAACTAAAGTGCTCTATACTTCTTCACTACTCGTACAGAGAAGGTGGAAGAAATGAAGTCTCTCTTTTGTTTTGGGGGGGGGGGGGAGAGCAGAGCAGTCAAAGAATGAACCAACCCAAATGATTGTTCTAGAATGGCTATTCCTCACAATTGCTCCTTGTGATGCTGCGGAACCATGGTAATTAGCAACACCTATAATGCAGGGAATAACAGACTTACATCACGATGTCTTTTGCTTTGTTATTCTGATTTTGGTTTTCGTATCATGGATCATGGGTCGCGCTTTATGGCATATCCACTATAAAAGAAATCCAATCCCGCAAAGGATTGATCATGGAACTACTATCGAGATTCTTCGGACCATATTTCCTAGTATTATCCTTATGTTCATTGCTATACCATCATTTTCTCTATCATACTCAATGGACGAGGTAGTAGTAGATCCAGCCATTACTATAAAAGCTATTAGACATCAATGGTATCGGAGTGCGCCTCTTTACGAAGGTGATTAAAGTGCAACGAAATGCCTTAAAACTGAATATGGTTCGCGAAGCATCTGGCTTACCGGTAATCTCCCTATTTCTGCCTTTGAGAGACTTTAATAACTATAGCATGCCAGAAACGGGGAGTTGTTGTGGTTAGACCTATACACCAAAACTCTCCCAGCATAGGAGCCTATGGTTCCATTCTCGGTGTGGAACGATATACGAGAAATAGCTGCTCAGCCTGCAATGTCCGATATAGGCGCTGAAGTAGTGAATCTATTGGCACTATAGCAATAGTATACAACTTTGGACCTAACAGCCGGCCTAGTAACCTTTCGGAATGGGGGATCCCCATTGGCAACAACCATGGTAGTAGTTGTGGAACTACTGGGCCGGGAGAGGACAACCTCTTGTTCCTGCTCCTCTTTCTTCGCTTCGGGGACGGAGGTCCTACGGTAGGTAACAGCAGGCATAAGCAAGTTGACCGAAGGGGACCAGCGTTTTCACTCCTCCACCGAGGAGCCGTTCTTGCGAGAAGAAAGGTATGTCGTGAACGGTGGGAGGTCACAGAGAATTGACCTATTCATAGAGTGATCCTATGATCAATGCAGGATATAGACTATCTCACTCTTTATTCTATTCTATTTCTGAAAGAAAAAAAAAGGGTGACTCAACTTCTCAGCTAGAGTTGGTGGTGGGACCTGTTGGCATAATGCATGCTAGAACGTGGGAATTCGAGGTCTCATGAACTACTACTAAAAACCAACTTTGTTTTTGTTTTGTTTGTGGACAAACGATATCTGGTCAGGCCTATGGCTGGATCCTTTTAGATCTACGGGCCGGCCGGCCCCGGCCGTTTACATTTGCATAGGGAATCTATACTCGAGCGTTCCACTGGGCCCCTAACAAGATAGGTGAGGAATCACTCTGGATCTTATTTTTTTGGGCTACAACTTTGCCGAGCCGACTAGCATCCCTTTCCACTATGCATTTTTTGAACAAAGAAGATGACTATAGGATCGAATTCACTCTTCAAGAAACTGCTCGTCCCATACCTTCTGCCTGTCTCATATGTGTGGAACCTCGTATTTTTCTGTTCCAGCCTCTCCCTCGAATACATAGGGTAGGTAGGGCTGGGTGCGAAATAGTTCCCTCTTGCCAATAAACTTTTCGCGGCCTTCGATTAACCTTACTCATAAAGAATCTTACGGTCGGGAGGACTACCTAACTAAAGAAAAATAGTGTTCTTTCTAATAGTAGGCGTGGAGAGCTTTTTCGGGGGGAAACTTGCAAGTACAGTTTTGGGGGAGGCGGGCGTCGACCCGACCTTATCAGTTTTCGGACTATAACAGTTCCGATGAACAATCACTCACTTTTGACAGTTATACAATTCCAGAAGATGATCCAGAATTGGGTCAATCACGTTTATTAGAAGTCGACAAAGTGGTTGTACCAGCAAAACGTTATATACGTTTTATTGTAACATCTGCTGATGTACCTCATAGTTGGGTTGTACCTTCCTTAGGTGTCAAATGTGATACTGTACCTGATCGTTTAAATCAGACCTCTATTTCAGTATAACGAGAAGGAGTTTACTACGGTCAGTGCAGTGAGATTTGTGGAACTAATCATGCATTATGCCTATCGTCGTAGAAGCTGTTCATAGGAAAGATTATGGGTCTCGGGTATCCAATCAATTAATCCCACAAACCGGGGAATCTTACGAGGAAATGAAAGAGGAGGGTGAGGGAAGCCACTAAATTGAGGGCTTCGCTCGCTCGCTCTAACGCTCATTTAGTAGACAGCGAGTGGAGTGCATAAGCCCCTTTAGATATAGGGGTGACTACTACACGAGCTCGTAAGTAAAGTACGGAACGAGCCTTGTCTACGAAGCAGAGCGACCTCATCTTGCCTGCTTCTGGCGAAGCTTCTAGCTATAAATAATAGGAATTCAGGTATGGCAGGAATAGTGTCGACCATTACGAGTGATAGCAAAGCCAAGCCATATAAAGGCGACCAACCCTTATAGTAATAGCAAACGACCTACTTATAGCCGGTCAGTCAATATCAGTAGGGGTCCTCTTGCCTAAAAAAGGAGTCAACCCAACATGGGCAATGATAGATAGACCAAAGATTTACGCAGTCGTTGCACCCTTGCTTTGAGCACCGACATAGCATAATTCGAATCCGCTGGCTCAGATGAGTGGCTCTTGGCTTCGTAAACATATCTATGTTGTTACTTTCTCACTACCAATGAGTAGGCAGCTTTGGATGCTTATGGAGATATGGCTTTGGTAAAGATCTACTTAGCGTGTGCTTTCTCGGGTGCTACTTAGAATAGAGATAGTTAGACTCTAACTTGACAATGTTATAGCGCTGTGAAATAAGGACATTCTGATCGACCCGATTGGCTCTCGTTCTGGTTTGGCGGAAATGTGAAATGCACTAAATCTTTCTTCCTGGTTGGTGTACTAGGGCGAGGCGAATCCCAACCCCTTTGTTAGCTAGCTTAGCTTTCCCCCTTTTCAATCTATATTAGATCCTCCATTATTTCTTTGCCAATACCTTTTAGCTTTCCTTTAGCTGCTACTTTTTCCCAGTCCACGCCAAATCAAAGTAGTCAGTGTGCCTGCTCCGTCTTTCTTTGATGAAATGGATGTTGTAGGAGAGGTTGGGAAGGAGGGACTTCACTAAAGATGGTCTGTCTGTGCGCGAGGAAGGTCTTTTTCCTTTCTCCTTCCATTGCTTGACTAGGTTCGCTTTACAAGGAAGGGAAGGCATCCGTGCAGGTAGAAAAAGGCGGAGGTCAAGCTATGGGCACAAGGAGGTTAGGTATAGTAAGTTACTTCTTCGTCTTTTGCTTGTCAATGGATTGGAAGCTGCAGGCGATGCCTTCTTGCTTGTGTAGTTGGCTTTGCCTGCTTAGTGCGGAAGTGCGTAAAGTCGGCTCACTCTTTGGTTTATAAAGATCTTGTAGTAGTCGAAGGTAGTCCGCTTGTTAGATTGATTTGAAATTTATATAACAACCGAGGCCTTATTAATTAAGAGACTTTATCAATAGTATAAGTGGACCTCTCAAAGGTATAAGTAGACATTAGTCTTGCTGGTTCGGGCGGTATGGCCCTGGGTAAGCTCGGGTTAGCCTGTCAGGGTGAATGTAGGTAGTGGATGTAGCTTTTCTTCTGAAGCGTCTTAGTTCGTAGTTGCCGAAGTGTAGCATTGAGGAGAGGAGCGCACTAGCTAGGTGGAGTCTACTTTCGGAACTACTTCTTTTCCTTTCTCTCTCTGCTATCCCATCTACTGAACTGTTAGTATAGAGACAAGTTCGGAATGTTAGCTGAGCGTAAAATAGTCTGTTCCGGCAATCACAGGCTTGCTAAAGCTAAAAACGGAACTTAGCATCTCACTGACTACATCAGAAGCGAAATCCTCAACTTCAAAGCTAGAAGCTACTATATATAGATAGTGTCCGATTTCTATATCCTTCCTACAAATCGTAGCGCTTATCTCTCTAGCTCATGAATAAATCACCCGCCGCAAAAGGAATAGCCAGAATAGAATGAAGGAATGATTCAATCTTCCATCATTTCAGAGCCGACGCCTCTCTTTCTACCTTTCTATTTTTAGAGAAAGATAAAAAAAATGCGGATTTCCCTATTGGTTAACCTCTGAAGCAGATAAGATCCAAATAAGTCTATGCGTGCAGGAAAAAAAGGAGCTTTTACGTGAACATTTCTAACAGTGGTTTCTCCCCCAACAGTCAAGTAATTAGCACTGGTTATTCCAGCAACAGCTCTTACTATAACAGAACTAGGACCGTCAACTCCAATTGTAGCAGCGGGAATGTGTTCACCACCAGATATTGCATTAAGAGCTTATATTGTATCAACAGCGGAAATGGAGAGCAGGCTCGGAATATAATATCTTGACCGTTTAACCTCTTTGCACCTAAATAAATAGTAGACACGCAAAAAAATAAGATACGAAACTTATAGAGTCATAGCCTTCTAAGACTTTCTTCTCCAACTCACTAAATCAATAGATTGAGGCAATCAACTGGAAATCGACCAAAATGACCTGTCAAGCCTTAGAAGTCAAAGCATGCATCACATATCATCATGCATAGCTTATTAGCTGTAGTAGATGCATAGGAAATATAAAGCATATAGTACTATTCTCCATTGTCATGCATCAAATGGATACATACTTTTAAAAAATGGTAAAGCCAACAGACATATAAAAACTGGTGCTATTGCGGCTACACCTCCCGCTTTGTCAGGTATACTATGAAGAATGGCATGGATCGTTAGGAAATACCATTCTGGAACAATATGAGGCGGGGTGGACATTGGATTAGCATGTATATAATTTTTGGGATGCCCCAAAACATTAAGATCATAAAAAATCCAAATGGAAAAAAAAATAGCAAAAGCTACCCAACCTACTAGATCCTTTACATAAAAATAAGGGTAAGAAGCAATTTTATCCATCTCTGAATGTACACCCAATGGATTATTGGATCCATATTGATGCAATGCAGCCAGATGAAGAAGATTGGCGCCTACTAAAATAAAGGGGAGTAAATGATGAAGACTAAAAAAATGATTTAAGGTGGCATTGTCCACGGAGAACCCACCCCAAAGCCAAGTCACTATGGTATCTCCTGCTACAGTTATGGCGCTAGCTAAGCTTGTAATTATTGTAGCTCCCAAAAGCTCATCTGACCCCAAGGTAGTACAAATCCTATAAAAGCTGTCACAATCATTAATAGGAAGATTACAACTCCGAGACACCGAACAAAATCCCTAGGACTGCTATAACTGGTATGATATAGACCACAAAAAATATGAAGGTGAACCACAATGAAAAACATACTTGCCCCATTAGCATGCATATAGCGGAGCAACCAATCCCCTTTAACATCTCTCATAATATGTTCTACGCTGTTGAAAGTTAGATCCACACAAGGTGTGTAATGCATAGCTAAAAAAATGTCAGTCACTATCTGAATGACTAAACAAATACTAGCTAACGAACCGAACCCCCACCAATAACAAAGATTGCTCGGTCTTGGATAATCCATCAAATGCCGATTAAGTGTGGAGGATATAGGTTGTTTAAGAAGAGAGGGTCGTTAGTTCCTTATAATCATTTATTTATTTATCTTTTCTATCATGACAACTCTAGTTCCCCCACCTTTTAGCATTCTGGGGCCCTACTATGTATTCAAATTAGAGTACCATTTCTTCCACTTCCGTAGGATGGAGGGGGTATACAGCGAAAAAAGTGTCGAAGGGGTCGGATCACCCTGGGTTACTGAAGAGTTGTCCGACTTCTCGATGACTGAATAAGTGAGATTTTTATCGCTTTCTCTTCTCTCCAGCACTGTAGGACTGATCATCTTGCTGGAACAAAGCAAGCATAGGAATGAATCTAATGGAAATTTAGGTCTCTGTCCGCTTGGAAGATTATTCTTTCCTCCTTGGTGAAAGAGGGAAAAAAAGGAGCGTGGGAGAAACAATTCTAAAAGGAGAGAAGATTTCATCCACCAAGCGGGACAGAGTGCGACCCCTAAGCAATTGGGGCTTCTCGCTCGTCCGTTGGGGGTCCATCTCATCTGAAAACTTTTCCTCTTCCATTAGTATAGCAAAATTTGAATAGGTTGAATCAACCTCATAAAAAGTAAGCCCCATTGCCTTGATTTAATTTGGCTTCGTTGCGCCCTGAATCAATTAAAAAGCTTATTGGTTTGATTCATCCCCTTTCATTTATTTGGGCGAGAGGAAGGCTGTGAGTCACCTGGGCTACAAATTTTTCCGTTGGTTGATTCTCGAAATCGCCTCTTGAAAAAAAAGGCCCTCAGGTCAAGACCCACAAATAAATAGGAAATGAAGCGAGGGTCCTTCATTAAAGGGGGGGGGAAAGAGGGGTGGGAAAGAGGGGTGGGGCTTTGTTCTGGGGGAGCCACCTTGCACAGCTTTAGAAACTAGAGAATTTCAGAAAGTCATTCCCTCCAACTTTTGTATCTATCTTTAGAAGTAGGAAGACAGAAAGTCAATATGATATTTGCGTTGGTTTTTCCGATGAAACTAAGCACTTTTCTTCTTTCTCATTCAGAAGGCTCATTCCCACACCTTGATTTCAATGATGGGAACAACCTCCGCACTCTGGCGGTCCACTGAAAAACAGTTCTCCGCCTTACTATATTTAGAATAGTTGTCGATCCTTCGGGAGTTACATTCGTAACTTATTGTAATGTTATGTTAACGCGGTGATATTCTATCTTTCCAAGAGTACTACCCTGTAAGTAGTCTATATCTGGGGAGCATACTAGACAGGAGATAGACACAGGCGGTAGAGGGGTCCCTGACTTCGATTCCTATGCCATTAGTATCAATGATCCAAGATAAGGGATTTGTCCGTTAGGTCTTTTCGGTCCGGAGCCGACTAGTAATCGAGATACTTTCCTTGCTTGTAGATCTGCTGTAGAGCTAACACTTATTTTATTGGTTTGGTGGTTGCTACCAATAAGATTTCTTTATGCCCATCAAAGGACCTCGAGATGGTAATCCAAGAAAAAGGATACGAGAAATTTTTATCACATACAGAACGAGGGTGACCAATGTAAATACATCAGTTTCTTACTCGTGCAAAGGAACTCATTCTTGGCAACTTGGACAACTTATAATGATGTTTGTCCCGCATATCAATAGGAAGATCGGGATCTTTACAAAGGGCTTTATAAAGCTTTCGTCTCAATTCATATTTAGCCGCGAGCAATCTACATTTGTGATCTCGTATATTTTGCTTCTCCGACATCTTATTGAGTTTCCCCCTCATCTTTTTGCAAAAAGCCACTCCACGGTGGTAAAGTCTCATCTCGTGTGTTGGCTGAAGTAACAATAGTAAGATTGAACCCTCGAATATGTTCGAAGATCTCGAAATGATCTTCCAGTTCGGGGGAGAATTCACAAAATTCTGTTTCAATCGAGAATTGAATTGACCTTTCCCTTATTTCGACCGAAGAATCTAACAGAGACATTACTATGGATATTCTGACCAAAAAAATAGACATTTCATGCCATCGGATAGTACTTTGTCGTGCTAGGTCACTAACATATCCTTTTTTGTCTTTATTTGACCCCAAGAATGGATTTGATCGAAACGACTTTCCTGTTGAAGCCCTTTGTGTCTGTATTAATTTCTGACCGCACGGAATCTCCATAGCCAATTTTCCATTTATGATAGAAGGTGCTATCTTTGGTACTACTATTATTTTACACGATCCAGGAACTTCCATAACGTTGGCGTGATTCGGTTTAAGCAACACATCCAAACGTGATATATTTTCGTAATGAAAATAGAGTGGAAACATGAGTTGATCCATAATGAGTATTAGATTGAATTTCTCTTGAAGAAGACCTCCAACTCCTATCCCGAAGATACAAAGCGCCCGATCCTCTTCTCTTGTGTCGAAGTGTAGTGTGGTGTGGTGAGGTTTTGCCTCACATAAAGAGTGGGAAATTGGGAGAAAAAAATGAAGAATTTCGAATCTAAAAAAAAAGAGATCTTTTTTCCCCAATGACAAAGGACCTTAAGGGCGGGGCATTTTTCGGGGACTAGCCCGCTTCCCATTACTCAATAGGGAGATTCCTCGCACATAATTAAGGGAGCCATTGAAAGGCGACTAAAACACCAGAAACAGGAACTACCCGAGCTAATGATAGAGGCAAGAACACTTTCCGTCCAAGTCCCATTAATTGATCATAACTATATTGTGGAAATGCTGCATGGACCCATATATATAGGAATAGAAAAAGAATCACCTTGATACTAAACCAGATTGAGCCCGGGATCTTCTTGGAAATGGGAAGATCTAGGATATGCGGCCAACCTCCTGGAGAGAGCGATGTGCATAGACCAGGTGAGTAGGGATGCAGCTCCATGGACCGCTCGTCGGGCCTGATAGGTGGTGGTGTCACTGTGAGCACGTAATTTTTACCCTAAGCAAATAAATTCCAATATTAAAATTAAATAAAGATTTTGATGTGCAATTAAGTGTTTAATTGAAATAAATTATGTGATGGTGATTGAAACAATTTGAAATTAAAACTACAAAAAAGGTTAATTAGAAAATGTCACAAAAATAGGGAAATTAAGGAAAATTAACAAAAATTACCAAAATACCAGAAAACTAAAGAAAATAACAAAAATGTCTTAAAAATACCATAAAATTAGAAAAATAGGAAAATAAAAGAGAATTAACAATTGTAAATGAATACAAAAAGAAAAAAAAATAACATACAAATAAAATAATTAAATACACAAGAAAATACATAAAAATACAATAAAATTGGGACAAATTCAGGCCCAAAGTGTAACAGCCCAACGAATTGGTCGTTACAGTCCAAAGACAAAATGAAACGACGGCGTATTGGGCAATTGAATCTCAATCGTTGAGATATTGATCCAACGGACCAAGTGAGGCGGTTTAAGTGTTAAAGAAACGGCGCTGTTTAAAAGATTAAATCTTGGCCGTCCAGATAATTGATCATACGGATGATATTGAGTCTCTTTAGATAATTAAATGACGCAATATACTAAATAGATCCTTGTCGTCCATATTTGGAGATCCAACGGAGGCCAGGCATTCCTTCATTAAACCAAACAACGACGTCTAAAGGAACTTAATCCTGGCCATTGATCAAAAATGATCCAAAGGCCAGGATCGTCTAAGCCCCAAGAGGTATAAAATCCTCGTCTCTCAGTTCAGAGACCAAACGTTACACATTCAACCCTAGCCGCCTTCTCTCTCATCTTTTTCATCTTCTTCATCGCCTCTAATGGAGACTGGCCAGAATCCATGGCCGTGTGCAGCCACCATCAACCTCAAACCTTCTTTCTTTCTCTCTTTCTCACCAAGACCACCCTAGAAACCTAGGAAACCAAAAGAAAACCCTACCTTCTTGAATGTCCGGTCACGGGAGCCATTGCCGGTGACCTTCAACTTATGTTCCAGCCTCCCAAATTAACACCCTAGGACCACTACGAGGGGATCTTTCACCCCATGTAGTTGGTTTCTTTGGAATAATTTTGGAAATGCTCGAATCTTCCAAATATGTTTGCCGGAACCCTACCTCCGGTGAACACCCAAACACAACCCACCCCCCAAATACACCCTTTAACACCCAGAACACTCTTCTAACAAACAAAAACCCAAAAATTGACTCATTTAAGAAAAATTTGAAAAAATCAGACTTCAAGTCTTTGAATTCATGAAGACTTGAATAAAAAAGAAAAGATAAAAAAAAAAGAAAGAAAGAAATAAAGAAAAAGGAAGAAGAACAGGGGACAAATCATGCAAAGCTAAGTGCTTTTGCCTCTTGTTTTCTGTATTTTGACTCATTTTTGAAATACAAAATGAAGAGTTATATACCATAAATAGAGAGTAAAATTCTGAGTTAAGTTGAGTACAAGTTCTGGAATTCAACTAGAGTCTTCTGTTGTTCTATACTATTGGATTCTATTGGATTTCGTTCAATTTCGTTCCTTGGTTTGTTTATCTGCTGGATCTGAGGATTATACTCGACTGTGTTATTGTTGTTCTGCTGTGATTTGCTCTCAATTGATCTATTGCTGTGATCGCTGACTATGATTCATCTTATTTGCATCCTAGACTCATAAGTTACCTTTTGCTGAATCAGGTACACATTTTTGTCCAGATATGTAACTGTCAGCTAATTGCGGAAATGAAAATGCCATGAATTGTTTAGAAGAAGTTTTCTTTCATATTCTTGTTCCTCCACAATACTTTGACGGAAGCTACATCTTTTGTTCTCAGCTTGCGGACTTGTCGATCTAATATGGCCACTGGCACTTCTTCATATGATAGATCCTCTATAACTTGAACATCTTGGATAGGGACAACTCGAGAAGGGTCACCAATACATTTCCTCAACATAGATACATGGAATACCGAGTGGACAAATTCTAATTCGGATGGCAATTCTAACTCATAAGCAACTTGTCCAATTCGTTGAAGAATTTTATACGGACCGATATACCTTGGACTCAGCTTACCTTTCTTCCCAAAATGCATAACACCCTTCATTGGTGAGATCCTCAGGAAAACCCAATCACCAACCTCAAACTCTAGATCACGACGACGAACATCAGAATAAGACTTTTGCCTGCTTTGTGCCGTCCTCAATCGTTCCTGTATCACTTTCACCTTCTCAATGGCTTGGTGAATCAAATCTGGCCCATATAATTCTGTTTCACCAACTTCGAACCATCCAACAGGTGATCTACATCTCCTCCCATATAATGCCTCATATGGGGCCATTTTAATACTGGAATGGTAGCTATTATTGTAGGAAAATTCTATGAGTGGAAGTTGGTCATCCCAATTTCCCTTAAAATCTAGAACACATGCTCGTAGCATATCTTCCAATGTCCGAATGGTACGTTCAGCCTGTCCGTCAGTCTGCGGATGAAATGCAGTGCTGAGATTCACCTGTGTGCCTAAACCTTTCTGAAAAGACCTCCAAAAGTTAGCCGTAAATTGAGCTCCTCGATCCGATATAATAGATACCGGCACACCATGAAGCCTAACAATCTCCTTGAAATACAACTTCGCATAATCTTCAGCCGAGTAAGTTGTCTTAACTGGCAGAAAATGAGCACATTTTGTAAGTCGATCAATTATCACCCAGATAGAGTCAAACTTATGATAAGATCGAGGTAATCTAATAACGAAGTCCATATTAATCACCTCCCATTTCCAGGTCGGAATTTCTATATTCTGAAGCAATCCACCGGGTTTCCGATGTTCTATCTTTACTTGTTGACAATTGGGACACTGGGCTACAAATTCTGCAATAGACTTTTTCATGTTTTCCCACCAATACTGCTCCTTGACATCATGATACATCTTTGTTGAGCCAGGATGGATGGAATATCGGGATTGATGAATTTCATTCATAATCTTTTCTCGCAACCCTGCTACATTCGGCACACATAATCGGCCCTGGTATCTCAATGCCCCATCTCCTCCGATCTCAAAAGTCGTAATTTTACACTGCTGAATGTTCTCTCTCAATCGTAGTAAGATAGGATCTTCATATTGCCGTGCTTTTACCTCGGCTACCAAAGATGATTCTGATGTATTCTGTACAGTAACACTTCCGTCATCAGAGTCTAACAATCCGATTCTCATATTGGCTAGCTGATGAAGCTCTTTAGTCAACCCCCATCTACCTGCATCAATATGTACTAAGCTTCCCATTGACTTACGGCTGAGAGCATCTGCCACAACATTGGCTTTACCGGGATGATACAATATCTCGACGTCGTAGTCTTTCAGTAATTCAAGCCACCTACACTGCCTCAAATTCAACTCTTTCTGCTTGAAGATGCATTGTAGACTCTTGTGATATGTGTAGATGTCAACATGGACGCCGTATAAGTAGTGCCGCCATATCTTCAAAGCATATATTACTGCAGCCAATTCCAAATCATGGGTTGGATAATTCTTTTCATGCTTCTTCAATTGTCTTGATGCATATGAAATCACCTTCCCATGCCGCATCAACACGCACCCCAAACCTATACCTGAGGCATCACAATATACCACATATCCTTCTGTTCCTTCAGGGAGAGTGAGCACCGGTGCGGATGTCAATCGATCCTTCAGCTCCTGAAAACTACGTTCACAAGTGTTAGACCACCGGAACTTGGTAGCTTTCTGTGTTAACTTAGTCAATGGTGCTGATATAGAGGAAAACCCTTCTACAAATCGCCTATAATATCCTGCTAGCCCCAGGAAGCTACGAACTTCCGATGGTGTTGTAGGTCTCGGCCAATTCTTTACTGCATCAATCTTCTGAGTGTCGACACTAATACCCTCGTCAGATATCACATGGCCAAGGAATGATACCGAGTTCAGCCAGAATTCACATTTGGCGAGCTTAGCATATAACTTACGATCCTGAAGCATCTGTAATACTATCCGCAAGTGGCTTGCATGTTCCTCCTCCGAACGAGAATACACCAGAATGTCATCGATGAATACAATCACGAACACATCAAGATAGCGCCTGAATAGAGTATTCATGAGATCCATAAAAGCTGCCGGGGCATTTGTTAGCCCGAACGACATCACCAAGAACTCAAAGTGCCCATATCTTGTCCGAAAGGCCGTCTTTGGAATATCCTTCTCCTTAACCCTCACCTGATGATACCCTGAACGTAAGTCAATCTTGGAGAAATACTTGGCACCCTGGAGTTGGTCAAACAAGTCGTCAATTCTTGGAAGTGGATACTTGTTCTTTATAGTAAACTTATTCAACTGCCGATAGTCGATACACATCCGTAATGACCCATCTTTCTTCCGCACGAATAGGACCGGCGCACCCCAAGGTGAAGTGCTAGGCCTAATAAAGCCATTATCCAGCAAGTCCTTTAACTGCACCTTCAACTCTCGCAAGTCTGCCAGGGCCATTCTATATGGAGGGATAGAGATCGGTTGAGTGTCAGGCAACACATCAATGCTAAACTCAATCTCCCTTTCTGGAGGAAGGCCTGGGAGTTCATTTGGGAAAACATCTAGAAATTCATTGACCACGGGGATTGATTGCAGAGTAGGCCGCTTCGCCTCTGCATCCCTAACGCGAACAAGATGATAAATGTAACCTTTTGAGATCATTTTCCTTGCCTTAAGATAGGAAATAAACCTACCTTTCGATGTAGCAATGTTCCCTTTCCATTCAATGACGGGTTCACCAGGAAATTGAAACTTAACCATCTTCATATGACAGTCAACATTTGCATAGCATGAGGCCAACCAGTCCATTCCCAGTATCACATCAAAATCAACCATTTCTAATTCAAATAAATCTGCCGAGGTTTGACGACTACAAATCATCATAGTGCAACCTCTATATACCCTTCTAGCAATCACAGAATCTCCTATTGGAGTAGATACCGCAAGGGTTTACTTATCAATTCAGGTTCAATGCCAAACTTATTAGCCACAAAGGGTGTAACATATGATAATGTAGATCCCGGATCAATCAACCCATATACATAATAAGAAAACACAGATAATATACCTGTAACAACATCTGGAGACGACTCGAGAGCCTGTCGACCTACTAGAGCATATGTTCGATTTTGAGCACCACTCGAACTCGGCCCCGCACCTCTACCTCTACCACGACCTGTCGACTGCTGAAAACCCCGTGCTGGAGGTCGAACTGATGAGGAAGAACCAGACACAGATCTAGTCGGCTGAGCCATACCATCACCTCCCCTGTTAGGACAATCCCTCATCATATGGCCAGGCTGTCCGCAAGAATAACATGCATCAGAACCTCGACGGCACAGTCCAAAGTGGGCCTTGCCGCACTGATCACAACGTGGTGTTGGGGGTTTCGTCTGACTAGTATCCCTGTGATGTTGCGATCCAGATGCCTGCGAACTCTGACCTGGACCATAATAGGATCGATCATATCGAGGCCTCTGAAACTGTGGAGGAGCACTAGCTACAGATGGCGCCGAACTCCTTGAAGACTGGGGCCTGGCGCTGCCTCTGAAGTCATCAAAATACCTTGCAAATCTCGCCCTCTTACGCTGGCCCCTATCCTGCTCCCTATTTGCCCTCTGCTGACGCTTACGATCCTCTAGGGTCTGAGCATAAGCTTGAATACATGAAATATCCATGCCTTCTACCAAGGAGGCTGTCATACACTCATTTATCAGACGGGGTCCCAACCCGTTCACGAACAAATGCACCCTATCACTCATCTCGGCCACCATATGGGGAGCATACCTTGCTAAAGAATCAAACTGCATACTATACTCTCGCACACTCATATTACCTTGTCTAAGGTTCAAGAACTTATCAGCTCTAGCTCGTCGTATCTCAACTGCCAAATAGTGACGAAGAAAGGCCTTAGAAAAATCCTTCCACATAGCTGGAGGAGCGTTCGGACCCCTGGATCTATCCTAACTATCATACCAAAGAACCGCTAATTCCCGTAGCCGATAAGAAGCCAACTCTACTGCCTCTGTATCACTAACATGCATAACCCGTAGTGTACGATGAACCTGGTCAATAAAAGTCTGCGGATCCTCCTTGGGGTCTGATCCGGTAAACACCGGAGGGTCTAAATTAATAAAATCACGAACTCTTGTACTAACTGGTTATCAGCAGCACCTGTATTCTGCCTCTGAGCCTGAGCAGCTACCAAACTAGTCAATAACTGCAAAGCACTCCGCATATCCCGGTCTGTAGTGCCAGACAGAGGAGCTGGAGGTGCTGGGTGCCACCTAATATCCTCTGGAGGAGACAGAGTAGATGAGGTATGAGACGGCATCTCACTCTGAGCCTCACTTTGGCCTGCTCTGGCTTGGGGCACCTGACTTGTACCCTCTCCCGCAGTCGTATCAAGCCGTCTACTAATTGTTTGTTTCCTAGTCGAAGGCATTGCTGAAAGAAAACAAGGTGAATATTAGAGACGAACACTTACGACTCAACTCTATGCACGATCTAGATTCAGGAAGAAGGTAACAACCCTAGATGTCATGTAGCCTCCTAATTATAAATGTGGCGCGCTACACATCCATAATCAAGACTCTACTAGACATGGCTCATAGACAATCCCTAGGACAGACTTGCTCTGATACCAAGTTTGTCACGACCCAAACCGGAGGACCATGACTAGCACCCGACCATACTTGCCGAGCACCAACGTACATTTTATCTAACCTTCTTTATTATCTTTTAGGATGACAATACCAATATAAATGGTAGATATGGATCATGAACAACCAACAATAAAATATGATTGCATGAACCTACATAACATGGGATGACAAGACAATCAAGAAACTATATACATGTGGTACAAGCTACCACGCTAAAATGAGAAACTATACAACAAAAACCAGCCGACAAGGCATACCAAACTATACATGAGTCAACACTTGACTATGAGCCTTTAAAGGAACATAAGTGCTGCAACATAGCCGGAACAGGGCCCGACATACCCATAATGTCTATAACAAAAATGCATACCAAGACCAAGGCAAGTCCGGAGAAGGGATCTCGCCAATCACCGCTGAACTGGACAACCTACTGTGATGGGGGAGCTGCACCTGCCTGTCTATCAGGACCTGCAGCACGACATGCAGCGTCCACAAATAAAAGGACGTCAGTACGAATAAAGTACTGAGTATGTAAGGCAGAGAACCATAAATATGAACAGCAATGTGAGCAGGGATAGAGAATATACAACCTGTAACATCTGAGTACCTCTGAGGGCTACTGACATGAAATACATGATACATATGTATAAATACATAATCTTTAAAACATACGCCTCTGTGGGCATCATCATCATCATATCGTACCCGGCCGTAATAGGCTCGGTAAAAACATACCCGGCCATTATAAGGCTCGGTAGAATCGTACCCGGCCACGTGGAGCTCGGTAAAATCCAACTGATCAGTGGTTGCACAATAGGTGCCGTACCCGGCCGACTATAGCGCGGCTCGGTAGAGTAAAATAGATACATATATATAATGCATGCTCGACTCATGGAAACACCTTGTAGACCTTTCGGAGTGACGTAAGGTCGGTATCCTATGTACACCATATTAGGACTAATTCTTCACTATGAACCTTATATGAATCAGGAAGTACCAACAAGATTGATAACTTAAGAATAAGAGAAGCAACATCAACTTCAATCGTTCCATAAGAGGGGAAACAATGTAAGCACTCCTAGCTTCTAAGAATAGAGTATCTTTGGAAGCTCGTTCATTACATTATGTACAATCGGAGTCGTGCAAAAGAAGGAAAGGGATAGCCACACATACCTTGTATATACTGCCACAACCTCAAGCTATGCAAAAGTCACGACTCCTTAGTCTACAATAGGAGAAATGACACTATCGTTAACGTTTAAGCGTCGCAACTATTATGTACCAATCACAACCTATTTTGTGATGAAACGGACAGCACCTCCCCTATATATATGACTTCACACCATTCAAAACAATCACCAAACAGCCTAAACAACATCAATAATAAACATATTGAGCCTCCCAAAACAGTCCACACACAACCTAATCACATCATACATATGACGTCCACTATAGCCGTACCAAATGATCCAAAAATTTTACGAAGAACTAGCAGACCACAACCCAACATATATATGGTGTTTCTACACACCCTGCCTCCTCCAAAACTCCACAAAACAGTAATAAAAACGCAGCCCAACAGCAACACAAAACAGTCCACAAAACAGTCCGCTACAAGTGAATAACTTGAACTCACGGCTTCCGATCACCGTCCCGTGAGTTCTTACATGTATATAACGAATTACCATGAATTTACAGCAGAATAAATGTATGAAATATAGCAGTAAACTCACCTTTGTTGTTGGATAACTCAGCCTTTAACTTGGTTCTTCAAACTCTAGTGTTTACCCCCAATTTGAACTTGAAAGAGAGGGAAAATCAATTAGGGTTTGTGGATAATTTTTGGGAGGAAGTTTGCAGGGTTTTAGGTCTGGTTATTTGTGAAATATAAAGAGGGATATATTGCAGAAGATAAACCTTTTAATGGGCTCCTTTTCTGACCCGAAATTCCCTCTTTTGGGCCGACATTTAACCAAGTAGGTGACTCACCTACTTGCACCTAGCAGCTTGTGCAGTCTCACGAAAATGTCTACATCTCTCTATTCCAATGTCATATTGCTAAACCGTTTAATGCGTTGGAAACTAGACTCATAGATCTTGAATTTGGTGGGTAGATCACCCCGTAATTCCAAGTATATTGGGAGAAATACTTAATAACTTTGACCTAAAGTTTAGGTAAAACTATGAACCTAAGTTGCAACAACTTTTGTCGACTTTTGTTTCATAACTCGTTTGACTTCAAGACTTATGATACGGATATTATATGATTCAAATACCTTAAAGCATGACCTCCTAAGTATACTAAGCATCTATAGGTTTACCCAAAAGTACGAGTTATAGCATCCTTGATTCGTTTAACTTCTAATACTTGTTAATCACCCTTATGCACCCTTGTATCACTTAAGATTAATCGTATTAACTTCTTATCATCTCAAGGATAATTCCTTCTTGGATTTGTGTTATCTAACTTATGGAATGAACTAATGTGTGTGGATATGGGTTGTAACAGCTCCTGAACTCTGCGGCGAGTTCAGCCAGCACCTCCGGGTCTGAGCTCTGCTCTAGCGTAGTCAGCCAGCTTCGTGACTTTGCTTAGCATCCAGCGTTGCAAAGGGATAACCTTTCACTATCCAGGCGCCCTCTAAGAAGGGGTCCCACGGACTTCTTCCCCGAAGGTCAAGCCGTAGTTCCTGTCCCTGGGAGAAGTGGAAGGAGTTAGGAGGATGGAGCGCCCTTTGCCCTAAGAAATAGGCGGCTTCGCCTTCAACCCGTCTATAAAATCAAGCTAATATGTGATCATGATAGTACACTGATGCATAGGTCTTCTTTACTTTACGGCCTTTTGATTATGATGCATCATGAACGTGCCAATATGTAATCGGGGTGAGCGGTGGTTAGATATAGGAGCGGCTCACCCACTTGTCACTTAAAGGGCGAAGTCGCCGAAGCGAGTCTAAAGGCCAAAGAGTCATCTTTGAAGGCTACTATGCATCCTTATTCATAGTACAGTGTAAGGTAGGTTTGGGTATAACATGACTTGAACCTGCGACCATTAGGTTAAAAGCCCAATGCTCTACCAACTGAGCTATACACCCCAAAAAATATGTAGTAGTAAATAAGGATTGGTACGGAAAAGAGGCCGGCCCCCCTTCTTCTCATCATATTAAAGGAGCACGGCTCAGTATGACGCTCGTATTGCAGAGCAAGCGGAAGAAAATGTAAGGTCGCGCGATAGCACTCCTGCAAGAAAACGGATGCGCTAAGGCGCAACTTCAAGCAGCTGCTACGCCCTTGCTTCTTGCCTCTTATTTCAAACTCAAGGAAATCCTTGATCGATATGATAAAGATGCGCTCAATCGCCCAACCTAGTATAGGGGCTTGGTCTCGAAAGCCGGCCTTACTCAACAAGCACCTTTCTTAGTAAGGTTGCTTGATTCCACTCATTGAAGATTTTATCTACAAAATAAGGTCAACGAGGGATACTCAAATAGGTCTCACTGACACCAGAGAAGGTGAGGTCATCTTTGTTTCTAGCCGCCATATGGTTCGCCTTAAAGCCTTAAGGATCAGGGGAGGAGCAGTTATCTATGTAATTACGTTGTTGGCCGTTGTTCCGGTCTAGCACTCTTTTTTCTTTGTCCAATTCTGTCTTACCAAACAAGACTGACTTCTTACCAACCCACGAAGGGTTGTGAGGTTGGACCAGGTATGAAGAATGAATCTATACCTGTGCACGGAAGTTGCTGGCCGGCGGCCGCTCAACTGTTCGAGCGCAATATAGTGGTGTTGGTTACGATTCGACAAAGGCAGAATGCCTGGTTGAACGTCCAGTACAGTAGGTAGCAGGCGTGTTCGTTTTGGCTCCCGGAGCGAGAACGATAAATAGGCGATGCACCATCCTTGCTGCTACGTATGTTTTCCTTGAAAACAAAAGCGGATGGACCTTCCTCAAGAAAAACGCCAATCTGATTTCGGGAAGCATGTAGGCAGAGAAAGGCTGGGAAACTATAAGGTCTCGTAGGAAAAAGACAAAACATAGGTAGGCTACCATGCAGAGTGAAGGTAACTAGCCAATTCCCCAAGGTCTAGTAAACTAAGGTGGTTAACTCACTCTGGGATTGGTAGTCCCGTCTTATCTGACGTCGGAATAATCATTATAATATGATGATAGCACCTGATTAGCAAGAAATTCCCTGCTCTCCTCTTATCAATGATCAGTCTAGGGCTACTTTTAAAACTGCGAATTCTGTAATAAGACCCTACTCATGGGCATTCTCCGACATAGAATCGAATTCATACCCGACAATCTACGATCTACCCAGCGCCTTAGTTTATGTTGAATAGGCATACCTGACTTCCAACTAATTGTCAAATAAAGCTATCCATGCTTTAATTCGTAGCTTGAAAGCATTCTTTGAAGCAAAAATTTCGGTAAATTAAGCATGCGTAGAATACTTGACTTTTCCATGTGCAAGACCACAAAAAGTATTCCCCCCTAAAGCTCAGCTCTGCGAAGGCCTTTTGGAGATTGCCCTTTCTTTCTCTTCTTCCCGGTCTGATCGGTCGAGCTTTCATAATCGATCGCTCATATGTCCATTTCGTTCTAGCTAGCACTCATCTCTAGCTCTGTTTCCAACATTTCATTTAATATATCATTCCCGTATGCAATGCCTCTTATTTAATCTTGCTATACGTCCAAGCCTTCTCCCATCGGTAGTTGGAAGCATAACAGAAACTGGATATAACTGAAGGAAAGGCTATATAGGTACGATAGGAGGGTACGATTAAGCAGGTAAGCGAAGGCTCTCTCTCTCGCAATGTAGTCTTGTGTAATGCCTTTCTGCCTATCTATTATTTTTTTGATCTTTATTCAAAGTAAGCAGATCGAAAGTACGAAAAGGAATGTCTTAGCGTGCCCATACTCTAATTCGAAATCTGTCTCTTTCTTTCTATTCTAATTCCTCTCCCTTCATTCCTCGACCCGCTTGTAAATTCTTGGTATAATACTCAATCGTAAATGATTGGTGTCAGAATTTCTCACTAATCAGCTGTGATTAGTCTCATCCGTGTAAGAATTATTAATTCCTCTTCCAACTCATCCCATAATGGGCGTTATGGCAAAGAACAAGAAGAAAACTAAAGGAGAAATTTGTCCAATAGTAACAAAGGGTGCCTCCACAGGTTGACATCCGATCCAACCTAGTAGTAAGCAATCCGCCAAAAGCAACCAAAATATTCCTTGGTGAATCGGGCGAAAACTTGAACTACGTACATACATACTTTTAAAAAAGGGTAAAGCCAACATACATATAAAAACTGGTGCTATTGCGGCTACATCTCCCGCTTTGTCAGGTATACTACAAAGAATGGCATGGATCGGTAGGAAGTACCATTCTGGCACAGTATGAGGCAGGGTGGACATCGGATTAGTAGGTATATAATTGTCGGGATGCCCCAAAACATTAGGAGCATAAAAAATCCAAATGGAAAAAAAGATAGCAAAAGCTACCCAACCTACTAGATCCTTTACATAAAAATAAGGGTAAGAAGCAATTTTATCCATCTATAAATATACACCCAATGGATTATTGGATCCATAATTATGCAATGCGGCCAGATGAAGAAGACTGGTGCCTACTAAAATAAAGTGGAGTAAATGATGAAGACTAAAAAATAATTTAAGGTGGCATTGTCCATGGAGAACCCACCCAAAGCCAAGTCACTATAGTATCTCCTACCACAGGTATCGCTCTAGCTAAGCTTGTAATTACAGTAGCTCCCCAAAAGCTCATCTGACCCAAAGGTAGTACATATCCTATAAAAGCTGTCACAATCATTAATAGGAAGATTACAACTCCGAGACACCGAACAAATTCCCTAGGATTGCTATAACTGGCATGATATAGACCACGAAAAATATGAAGGTGAACCATAATGAAAAACATACTTGCCCCATTAGCATACATATAACGGAGCAACCAACCCCTTTCAACATCTCTGATAATGTGTTCTACGCGGTTGAAAGCTAGATCCACATGAGATATGTAATGCATAGCTAAAACAACGCCAGTCACTATCTGAATGACTAAACAAATACCAGCTAATGAACGGAACCCCTACCAATAACTAAGATTGCTCGGGGTTGGATAATCTATCAAATGCTGATTAAGTGTGGAGGATATATGTTGTTTAAGAAGAGAGAGTCGTTGGTTGCTTATAGTCATTTATTTATTTATCTTTTCTATCATGACAACTCTAATTCCCCCACCTTTTAGCATTCTGGGGCCCTGCTATGTATTCAAATTAGAGTACCCTTTCTTCCACTTCCGAAGGATGGAGGGGGTATACATCGAAAAAAGCGTCGAAGGGGTCGGATCACCCTGTGTTACTAAAGAGTCGTCTGACTTCTCGGTGACCGAATAAGAGAGGTTTTTACCGCTTTCTCTTGTCTCCAGCACTCTCGGACTGATCATCTTGCTGCAACAAAGCAATCTAAGGAATAAATCTAATGGAAATTTAGGTCTCTGTCCGCTTGGAAGATTATTCTTTCCTCCTCGGTGAAAGAGGGCAAAAAAGGTGTGTGGGAGAAAGAATTCTAAAAGGAGAGAAGATTTCGTCCACCGAGCGGGACAGAGTGCGACCCCTAAGCAATTGTGGGTTCTCACTCATCTCTTGGGGGTCCATCTCATCTGAAAACTTTTCCTCTTCCATTAGCATAGCTAAATTTGAATAGGATGAATCAGCCTCGAGAAAAGTAAGCCCCCTTGCCTTTTTGGATTCGCTGCGCCCTGAATCAATCGAAAAGCTTATTGATTTGATTCATCCCATTTCATTTATCTGGGCGAGAGGGAGGCTGTAAGTCACTTGGGCTATGGGTTTTTTCATTGGCTGATTCTCAAAATCACCTCTTGAAAAAAAAGGCCCTCGGGTCCAGACCCACAAATGAATAGGAAGCAAGGCGAGGGTCCTTCATTAAAGGAGGAAAAGAGGGGTGGGGCTTTGTTCTTGGGGGGCCGCCTTGCGCAGCTTTAGAAAGGACAGAATTTGAGAAAGTCGTTCTCTCCAACCTTTTCTATCTATCTTTAGAAGTTGGGCGAGAGAAAGTCAATATGATATTTGCGTTGGTTTTTCCAACGAAACTAAGCACTTTTCTTTTTTCTCATTCAGAAGGCTCAGTCCCACACCCTGACTTCAATGATGTGAACAACCTCTACACTCTGGCGCTCCACTGAACAACAGTTCTCCGCCTTACTATATTTAGAATAGTGGTCGATCCTTCGAGAGTTACATTCGTAACTTAATGTAATGTTATGTTCACGCGGTAATATTCTATCTTTCCAAGAGTACTACCCTGTATGTAGTCTATGTTTGGGGAGCATACTTGACAGGAGATAGACACAGGCGGTAGAGGGGTCCCCCACTTCGATTCTCGCCCCGTTAGCATCTACGATCCTAGATAAGGGATTAGTCCGTTAGGTCTTTTCGGTCCGTAACCGGCTGGTAATAGACCTACTTACCTTGCTTGTAGACCTGCTGCAGAGCTAACCTTTTGTTCTATTGGTTTGGTGGTTGCTACCAAGAAGATTTCTTTATTCCCATGAAAGGAGATCGAGATGCTAATCCACGAAAAAGGATACGAGAAATTTTTATCATATACAGAACGAGGGCGACCCGTGTAAATACATCGGTTTCTTACTCATGCAAAGGAACTCTTTCTTGGCAACTTGGATAACTTATAACATGTCTGTCCCGCATATCACTAGGAAGATCGGGATCTTTACAAAGGGCTTTATAAAGTTTTCGTCTCAATTCATATTTAGCCGCGAGCAATCTACGTTTGTGATCTCTTATATTTCGCTTCTCCGACATCTTACTGAGTTTCCCCCTCATCTTTTTGCAAAAAACCGCTCCACGGTGGTAAAGTCCCATCTTGTGTGTTGGCCGAACTTGCAATAGTAACATTGAACCCTCGAATATGTTCGAAGATCTCGAAATGATCTTCCAGTTCGGGGGAGAATTCCCAAAATTTCGTTTCCATCGAGAATTGAATTGACCTTTCCCTTATTTCGACCGGAGAATCTAACAGAGACATTACTGTTGATATTCTGACAAAAAAATTAGACATTCCATGCCTTTAGAGAGTACTTTGTCATGCTAGGTCACTGACATATCCTTTTTTGTCTTTATTTGACCCCATGAATGGATTTGATCAAAACGACTTTCCTGTTGAAACCCTTTGTGTCTGTATTAATTTCTGACCGCACAAAATCTCCATAGCCAATTTTCCATTTTTGATAGAAGGTGCTGTCTTTGGTTCTACTATTATTTTACACGATCCAGGAACTTCCACAACGTTGGCGTGATTCGGTTTGAGCAACAGATCCTGACGTGAGATATTTTTGTAATGAAAATAGAGTGGAAACATGAGTTGATCCACAATAAGTATTAGATTGAAGTTCTCTTAAACAAGACCGCCAACTCCTATCCCGAAGATACAAAGTGCCCGGTCCTCTTCTCTTGTGTCGAAGTGTAGTGTAGTGTGGTGAGGTTTTGCTTCACAGAAAGAGTGGGAAATTGGGAGAAAAAAAATGAAGAATTTCAAATCTAAAAAAATAGATATTTTTTTCCCCAACGACAAAGGAACTTACGGGCGGGGCACTTTCGGGGACTAGCTCGTTTCCCATCACTCGATAGGGAAATTCCTCACACATAATTAAGGGAGCCATTAAAAGGTGACTAAAACACTAGAAAAGGGGACTACCCGAGCTAATGATAGAGGCAAGAACACTTTCCGGCCAAGTCCCATTAAATGATCATAACGATATCGTGGAAATGCTACACGGACCCATATATATAGGAACAGAAAAAGAATCACCTTAATACTAAACCAGATCGAGCCCGGGATCTTCTTGGAAATGGGAAGATCTAGGATAGGCGGCCAACCTCCTGGAGAGAGCGATGTGCATAGACCAGGTGAGTAAGGATGCAGCTCCGTGGACCGCTCGTCAGGCTTGATAGGTGGTGGTATCACACCCTTCTCAAAGAAACCGTACGTGACACTCTCGCGTCATATGGCTCCATCCCGAAAGCAGGACCTTCCATTTCCTTTGACCAAAGGGTCCTCAAATCTTTACAATTTTGTGCCGAACCTGGTCTCCATCTTCGCACTTCTCGTTCGATGAGAACCCATGTCTCGCTATTTCTGTTTTCTAGGTCATGCCTTAACCTCGTTAGAAAGTGGAGTTGGCTAGCTGCCGGCATATCTTTTACGTCACCGGCCACTGAGTCCGCAGTGTCTTTCACTGCATCGCATTTGCCTGGGCTGAAATACCTTTCTTGAGCGATCGCCTTCGCTTGTTGGCAGAATGCCTTGATGCGTGCGTCTTGTTATTTGGGGTTACACTCCACTTCTTTATACTCTTTGGAGGCAAGAAACTCTCATTCCCTTCTCCTTTCTTACTCTTCCGAGGATGGCTCAGGGGGAGCCGGTTCCGCCTCTGGCTGAGGAGGGAAATTTCAATCGATACGTGGTAGCTTCGATGAGCTGGGATGTGGAAGTGAAAACCATATACTTTAAACCCTACCCTTCTTTACTACACAACATCTAAGGAGCAAATCCGAAGTCGGTTCTCAAGGCCCAGAAGCTCGGGGATTGAATACCCCTATGTTCCAAGTGACTAGCTTGGCTGGTGATGCATTCACCCACTTGCATGCTACATTGAAAGCACGAAATCCTTACTTCGCCCGCTACCACATGGGCCGGTGTACTCTTATCGCTAACCCCGAGAGAGGCTATACTCTAACAGCCAACCGACGCAGTATCCCCTGCTGCAAGGATTAAGAAATATTAATGTATTAGGGGCTGAGCGTTCCTTCCGCTAAGAAACAAAAAATGGAGCTATTAAGTTAAGGTGCCGCTTTCCTTTTTCTTGCTATTCTTTGGGTTCCCTATCGATGCGTGTATGCCTTCGTAGAAGAAAGAAGGGGAATCACAAGAAATTTTCATAGACCTAGGCCTAATTCCATCGATGAATCATTCGAGAATGGATTTAGCGAGACTAATCTAATCTTATTCAACCTTAGATGGGAATTAGGGCGAAGCCTGGGGCGGTCTCTGCCTTCTTAACACGCGGCACACCAACTTGAAGTCTGATTTTAAAATCTCTCTCTACATTCATAAAACTTCTCGCGCCCTTCTCGTAGTTTTGACTTGCTCTTAGGCTACCGTTGACCGGCTTCGCGAGACCATTTCGATCTACACACACATGGCTAAGCGCTATAGAGCGGAGCTTTCTCAATCCAAGCTAACTAATAGAAGAATAGAGAAGAAAGAATGATCTTATAAAAGACTCAACCCATCATTACATAAGCAATTTATTGAATGGAAAAAATAGATGTTTTCATGGACTACTTTGACTTTAGGGATTTGCTTCATCATTAGCTAAAGAAGAGAGAGAAGGGGGAAGCTTAGTCTAATTGTCCGAAGTGATTCTTTCTTGATTAGATGCTAGTTTTCTCTTAATTCCGATCGTGCACTTACATACAAATCTATAGGTAGTTCATCTCCTTCTAAGAAAAATATCCATCTAGTAAGCCTCGAGATTTTACAGATGCTGTTGAGAATTGTCATTAACCAATCATGTATCGGACGCACCATCACTTGAAGTAAGTAAAGGGCGCAAAGATGCGGATTTGACCCGCACCCTCTTTCTTTTTCATTAAATAAAGAAAGTGGTGGCTAGATTCGCGTTCCCTTTCCAGACTATCAAGGATTACAAAGAACTTTCATACTGTGCCCAAACCCGAAATTGGTTCTATACATATGACTAGCAACAAGAAAATCAAATGCAATAGCTAAATGGCAATGGGCAATATCAGTCAGCCACAGACCCCCATTTACAAGATCTAATCCTCCACGAAAAGTAAGAAATTCCGCATATTTTGACCAATTCAAGGTGAAAAATGTGGTTTCTCCCTCGGCAAACTGGGATAAAGTTGAGCCAAAAGATATCGATTCAAGATAAATTCACGAGGAAGTGGTATCTCTTTAGGATCTACTCCAGCATTTAAAAATTGGTTAATCGGTAAAGATAGATGTACTTGATGCCCCGCCCAAGAGAGAGACCTAAGTCTTAGTAGCCCTGCTAAATGGTGATTCTGGTAGTGAAAGAAAGCCCATACCTAACTTGCTATGCTTGGCGCGATCCCGTGCTATGCTATTTGAACGAGATTCGAAATTGTAAGGCCCCGTAAAATTTTTGTGCATAAAACCTAGTAGCTGTGGTGTCATGGTCCGAATAATGTGTTAGGAATGCATAGTGATTTAAGTTTCAAAAATGTAGAGAATAAATTTTTCCGAAAAGTGTCCAATATGCGGTCAAGAATGCGATCACAAACCTGACATGCGGACAGCATTCTTGCCACAAAACGTTCCAGAGAGTTTCCCAAAATCATGTCAATAATGCGGTTGAAATTGCGATCGCATAGTGAATCTGCGGGCCACTTTGCGATCGCAGATCAGGAATGCGGACTGCATAATGGCCGCATTCTGTAACAGAACCTGCGTAATTTTGAGGCCATTTTGCGGTCACTCTGCGGACCGCATGTTGATACTGCGGACGCAAAGTGCACCGCAGATTTGCCCCGGCCCAGATTTTTGTAACATTTTTTCCCGATCTCTTCTTTAATATAACACCTTTCTTCTTCATTTTATCATATCATCTTACCGAAATTAGAGAGAGAAGGGAGGGTTTTTAGAGAGAGAAATCTTTCATCTTCAAAGATTGTTCCAAACATCTTAATTCCAAGGGATCCTAGGGCAAGGGTTCAACTTCCCCAATATTTTCAAGGTAAAACCCTAACTATTTTCTTTGATTTTCAGTTTTAAATTGGGTAAAGAGAGGTTTGCATATAATAGCTTTTGGAAATAGAATTTTACACTCATGCATGATTATTGAACTTGATTTCTAGTAAAAAGAAGTGAGTAGAAGTAAGAGTCTTCAAGAACAAGGTTGGCAAGAGTAGGATATCTTGGGTAAGCATAAAGTAGGAAGAAAAAATCATCACCAGGTATGTATGGCTAATTTTGATTCTTGTGAAATCGCCTATATGTGTGTGAAAATTGCTTGGTTAATGTTAATTCGACAAATTGTGTGAAATTCTCAAAGTTGTTGTTGAAATATGAGTAATGTGGTATAGAATATGAACCGAAAGTTAAATGAGAGTTGAATTGGGTAAAGAATTGTGAATAATACTTATGATGGCCTATATGGCACTTTGTGAGAAGGAAACGAAACACTCGAGAATTGGTTTATTGTGGAAAGAGATGAAACACTTGAATTGTGGAAAATTGTTGAACATACTTGTGTGAATATTCTTGATTATGGAAATATTGTAACATGGTTGTGATATTGATTTGAAATATAATTGAGAACATGAAACAATGTGCAAGTTGCTTATTTGAACTTGTTGAAATCGTGTGTAGTACCTTATCTGTTGTTTGAAATTGTTGTGTTTTAAACTGTAAGGCGGGGTCGTGTTGCGCGCCGCAACGTGAGGAAATAAGGTGTGGGTTGGGGTGATAAGGGTGGCCGAGGTAATAAGGGTGGTCGGGGGCAATAAGGATGGAAAGCGATCGAAATCGCTATTGAAAATTGATACAAAAATCAATAATGTGAAATTGTGAAAGGAGACAGCAGGAGAGTTTGCAACCTGGGGAGGCACTGATTGCCCCTATGTTTGACTTCTTGAAATTTATGTTGTTAATTGGTTGTTGTTCTATTTGTTGACCTTGAATGTGCTTATGTTGAGGCTTATCTGAAATGAGAAAAAGGTGGAAAACATGGTTGGTTGGCTTGATTAGTTTTAATGTAATTTAATGGCTTGAGTTTACTTGGGACGAAGTTTGTCCATACATACCAATACAATTCAAGTGTACTGACGTCCCTTTTGCCGGGGACGCTATATTCGTGTTATGATTGTAGGTGGATCAGTAGCAGGCACTTCAGCTCATCGGCAGTAGTATCCTTCTCCTTCCACTGCCCGTTTTGGTGAGCCCCTTTCTTCCTTGGGGCCCTGTGTGTTTCATGCCACTTTTGTTTAGATTTCATTTTGGTTTAGTAAGGTATAGCCGGAGCCTTGTTACCGGCAAGTATTGTATTTCCTTTTTTTGTATCCTAGAGGCTCTGTAGACATGTAAACTGTGGGACTCCAGTATTATGTATACATTATGTTATGTCGGGCGTTGTAAAAACTGCAAACTTGTTAATGAATCACTTGTATGGTTTTATTTGTTTAATGTGAAATCATTCATGGTTAGTAAGATATTTAGTTAATGAGAAACAATCAACACAGGGGTAACGCGTGGGAATGAAAGGCACCCAGGTCCGCTTGACTGGGGCAACCCGGTCAGGCGCCGGTCATGTTCCCGATTTGGGGCGTGACAAACTTGGTATCATAGCCTAAGGTTTTAAAGTGTCCTAGGATGTCTCGGAGCCGTGTCTAGTAGTGCCCTTCTTATCGGTGTGTTGTCGACCACATCTGATAAGTTGGGGGCTACACGGGCATTTAGGAATTTACCTATTTCTTTGTTAATCTATATCGTGCGGTAAAGTGCAATGTGGAAATATCCGTGTCTAATTCGCGCCTTGTTCCCAAATTTTCAGAATATGGCACCTAAGAAGAAGGCTAGACTCGGCCTTAGGGCCAATGCCGGCCCAAGTGCACCTGTTAATCATGTACCCGATGCCGTGGGAGAGAATGACCCACCAGTCCCGAATTTGCCTGGCCCATCTGTTCAAAACCCAAGTGTCCCTATTCCAGCTGCGGCAGAGGATGCCACCATTCCTCCTGCCAGTGTTCCTGACTCAGATACAGTTCCCGCTTCGGGCTCTGGTATCTCTAATGAAGATCTTAGGGGAACCATTCATATGTTAACACAGTTAGTGGCCGCCCAGGCCCAGAGATCCCATGATGCCCCTGCATCCTCCAGCGGACAAGGAGATTCCTTTGGCTCCAGAGTTCACCAGTTCTTGCGGTTGGCCCCTCCAGAATTCTCAGGTACCGATCCAGAGGCTAACCCACAGGAATTCCTTGATGAGATATACAAGACCCTCAGAGTGATGAAGGCTACATATATAGAGGGGGTAGAGTTGGCCTCCTACAGGCTGAAGGGAGCGGCACGTTCATGGTTCGAAATGTGGGAGGATTCCCGTGAGGAAGGGAGCCCTCCGGCCAGACGGGATGAGTTCGTGGATGCATTTATGGACCACTTCTTACCCGCTGAGGCAATGGCAGCCCATGCCACTGAGTTCGAGGTTCTCAAACAGGGCAGTATGAGTGTTTGGGAGTATCACATGGAGTTCGTAAGGTTGTCCAAGCACGCTCCTCATTTAGTGTCGACCATGGATGCCCGGGTTCGACGGTTTGTTCAGGGCCTTAGCCCTTTGGTAGTGAATGAGGCCGCCACAGTAGCTTTGCACTCAAATATGAACTATGGGAGGATTGTGGGGTTTGCTCAGGCCACAGAGGCCAGGAAATCGAAGATTCGTGCAGAAAGAGAAAGTAGCAGCAGGGCCCGGTCAATGGGTCATTCAGGGAGATCACTTCTAGGGAGAGGGTCATCAGGGCCATCCCAGTCATATGCTCAGTCCTCCGCGAGTGCACCGCCATCCGTGCACAGTCATCAGCAGGGCAGTTACTCGAGACCTGGTTCAGACAGCAGGAGGTCTCGTCAGTCTGGTCGTCCTGGGGTGAGATCCCAGCAGCAGGGGAGACCTATATGCCCCAAGCGTGGGAGATTTCATACAGAGACTTGCTACCTTGACCTTCCAGTGTGCTTCGGGTGCGGGGTGAGAGGTCACATTCAGCGGGATTGCCGTGCACCCCGTTAGGGTATAGGTAGGGGATCTGCTCAGTCATCCGGTTCTTCAGCTGCTATATCATCAGCGCGTACTCCAGCATCAGCAGGGCATGGTGCAGCTAGGGGTGGAGCTCATGGTAGGGGTGGACCTAGCCGATTCTATGCATTGAGTGGCCGCCAAAATGCCGAGGCTTCTCCAGATGTTGTTACAGGTATCATGTCTGTTCATACTATTGATTGCTATGCCCTTATTGATCCAGGGTCCTCCTTGTCTTATGTTACTCCATTCATTGCTTCAAGTTTTGGGATAGAACCCGAACGGCTTCATGAGCCGTTCTCTGTGTCGACTCCAATCGATGATTCTATTACAGCCTCACGAGTCTATAGGAATTGTGTTGTTATGATGGGTGGTCGTGATACCACAGCCGATCGTATTGAGCTTGGGATGGTTGATTTTGATGTAATTATGGAGATGGATTGGCTCTATTCGTGCTTTGCCAAACTTGACTGTCGAACGAGAGTTATAAGGCTCGAGTTCCCTAACGAGCCAGTTATTGAATGGAGAGGAAATGGTGTGGTGCCAAGGGGTAGGTTAATTTCCTACCTTAAGGCTTCGAAGATGATTAAGAAAGGGTGTATCTATCACCTGGTTCGGGTAACGGACACCACCTCAGATGTGCCTACCCTCGAGTCCGTGCCAATTGTGAATGAATTTCCTGAAGTGTTTCCAGATGAGCTTCCAGGCATCCCGCCGGATAGGGAGATTGATTTCGAGATCGATGTAATGCCAGATACTCAGCCAATATCCATTCCACCATACAGAATGGCGCCAGCAGAGTTAAGGGAGTTAAAGGAGCAGCTGAGGGATTTATTAGAGAAAGGGTTCATACGACCGAGTGTGTCGCCGTGGGGAGCTCCGGTTCTCTTTGTCAGAAAGAAGGATGGGTCACTTCGAAGGTGTATTGATTATCGGCAGCTCAACAAAGTCACCATCAAGAATATATATCCTTTGCCTCGAGTGGATGATCTGTTTGACCAATTGCAAGGAGCGAAGTTCTTCTCAAAGATTGATTTACGGTCCGGGTACCACCTGTTAAAAATCACGGAGCAGGATATTCCAAAGACCGCCTTCAGAACTCGTTATGGTCACTTCGAGTTTTTGGTCATGTCTTTTGGGCTAACCGATGCCCCAGCAGCTTTCATAAACCTTATGAATCGGGTTTTCAAGCCATTCCTAGATTCCTTTGTAATTGTATTCATTGACGACATCCTCATCTACTCTCGGAGCAGGGAAGATCATGCCATTCACCTCAGAGCAACATTGCAGACCCTTCATCAGCATCAATTGTATGCCAAGTTCTCAAAATGTGAGTTTTGGTTGGAGTCCGTAGCCTTTCTAGGGCATGTTATTTCCAGTGAGGGAATTCAGGTGGATCCTCAAAAGATTGCGGCAGTGAAAGATTGGCCTAGACCCACGACCCCAACAGAGATTCGTAGCTTCTTGGGTTTGGCAGGGTACTATCGGAGGTTTGTAGAGGGATTCTCAACCCTCGCTTCCCCATTGACAAAACTGACGCAGAAGGCAGTTAAGTTCCAGTGGTCTGAAGCATGTGAGAAAGGTTTCCAGGAATTGAAGTCAAGGTTGACCTCGGCATCAGTATTGGCCTTGCCAGAAGGCACAAAGGGATTTGTGGTTTATTGTGATGCCTCCAGGGTTGGTTTGGGATGTGTATTGATGCAGCATGGGAAAGTCATATCTTACGTTTCCAGGCAACTCAAGAATCACGAGAAGAATTATCCGACGCATGATTTGGAGCTTGCAGCTGTTGTGTTTGCTTTGAAAATATGGCGGCACTATCTTTACGGAGTTCATGTAGATGTGTTTTCAGACCACAAGAGCCTCCAGTATTTGTTCAAGCAGAAGGAGCTGAATCTGAGACAGCGACGGTGGTTAGAACTACTCAAGGACTATGATATGGACATATTGTACCATTCAGGGAAGGCAAATGTGGTAGCCGACGCTCTTAGTCGAAAATCCATGGGTAGTTTGGCTCATTTGGGTGTGGATAAGAGACCCCTGGCTCGAGAGGTTTACCAATTAGCCAGTTTGGGGGTTCGTATCTCGGCGTCATACGAGGGGGATATTTTGGTGCATAATGGAGCAGAATCATCATTGGTCGCGGAAATCAAGGAAAAACAGTTCATGGATCCAGCATTGGTTCGGGTAAAGGAAGCAATCATGAATAACAAGACCTCAGCATTTGTACTCAGCAGCGAAGATGGTGTATTGCGGTGTCAAGATAGGCTATGTGTTCCGGATGTGGACGAGCTTCGGGAAAGGGTAATGGCAGAGGCTCATATTTCCAAGTATTCGGTACACCCAGGTTCCACGAAAATGTATCATGACCTTAAGGAGATTTATTGGTGGAACGGTATGAAAAGGGATGTAGCAAGCTTTGTAGCTAAATTTCCGAACTGTCAACAAGTGAAGGCCGAGCATCAACGGCCCGGTGGATTAACTCGGCTTATAGAAATACCAAGGTGGAAATGGGAGATGATCAATATGGATTTCATGGTAGGGTTACCTCGCACTCGGCGTAAGTTCGATTCAATATGGGTGATAGTAGATCGACTCACCAAATCAGCTCACTTCCTCCCTGTCAAGTCCACTGATACCTGCAGAGCAATATGCAAGATTGTACATCAAGGAGATAGTAAGGCTTCATGGCACTCCACTTTCTATCATTTCGGATCGCGGGGCTCAGTTCACACCTAACTTTTGGAAGAAGTTTCAGCAAGGTTTGGGAACTCAGGTGAATCTCAGAACAGCTTTCCATCCACAGACCGATGGCCAGGCCGAGCGGACCATTCAGACGCTTGAAGATATGTTACGGCTTGTGTCTTAGATTTTAAAGGTAATTGGGATGAACACTTGCCACCGATAGAATTTGCTTACAATAATAGCTATCATGCTAGCATTCGGATGGCCCCGTTTGAGGCATTGTACGGGAGAAGATGTAGGTCGCCAATCGGGTGGTTTGAGGTAGGTGAAGCGGAATTGCTAGGGCCGGATATGGTGTACGAAGCTATGGAAAAGGTCAAGGTTATTCAGGAGAGAATGAAAACAGCACAGAGTCGTCAAAAGTCCTATGCGGACGTTCGTCGAAGGGATTTGGAGTTTCAAGTCGATGATTGGGTGTTCTTGAGGGTATCTCCTATGAGAGGAGTCATGCGATTTGGAAAGAAAGGGAAATTGAGTCCTAGGTATGTCGGGCCATATCGGATCGTTCAAAGGATTGGTCAAGTTGCTTATAGGCTAGAGTTGCCTCCTCAGATGTCATCAGTGCATCCGGTATTCCATGTGTCCATGTTGAAGAAAGTGATTGGAGATCCATCCACCATCATGCCAGTCGAGGCTATAGAGGTTAATGAAGATTTGTCATATAAAGAAGTTCCAGTTGCCATTCTTGATAGGCAAGTCCGTAAGTTGAGAAATAAGGAAGTTGCCTCTGTTAAAGTATTGTGGCGAAGTCAACAAGTTGAGGAGGCCACATGGGAAGCGGAAAAAGAGATGGAGGAAAAGTACCCCCATTTGTTCGATCAAGCCTAGAAGAAATTAGGTGACCCTCCTACTCCTAGTAAGTGTCATCTTGTCTAAGTTGTTTCCCTCTTACTATTAGTAAAGTCCCCTTCATTTTGTAATGAGTTAAATGTGTTGTTACCTTGGGTCACTTGAACCGTTTTGATAAATGAAAGCCTTATAAAGATTTACGTGTTAAATAAACAACTAATAGTAAGTGTAGATTGGTAATGGTTTGTTAAATGTACATGGTGTGTTAAAATGGTTAAATAAGGTAAGAATTCATTGAAGTGACTAGTTTACGTGCATTCGTTAAGGCAAGAAAATATATACGAGTTGTGGAAAGTGTTGTAGTTGTATATTGTTGTTTGGTAATGTGTTTCGGGGGCCCTCTGACAGGTGGATATGCCCATAATACAAAGGAAACTCTGGCGAAATTTTTCTAAAATGTAAGAGTTAGTCAAAATTTTGATAGCTTGCATATCATGTCTTTCAAAACCAATTTATTTTCAAAGTCCTCATTCGAGGACGAATGATCTTAAGGGGGGGAGGATGTAAGGCCCCGTAAAATTTTTGTGCATAAAACCTAGTAGTTGTGGTGTCATGGTCCGAATAATGTGTTAGGAATGCGTAGAATTCTTCGCGGCGAGCAAGCTCGCCGCGGTTCGGACCCTCGGTAGTGATTTAAGTTTCAAAAATGTAGAGAATTAATTTTTCCGAAAAGTGTCAAATATGCGGTCAAGAATGCGATCGCAAACCTGACATGCGGACCGCATTCTTGCCGCAAAACGTTCCATAGAGTTTCCCAAAATCATGTCAATAATGCGGTCGAAATTGCCATCGCATAGTGAATCTGCGGTCTACTTTGTGACCGCAGATCAGGAATGCGGACTGCATAATGGCCGCATTCTGTAACAGAACCTGCATAATTTTGAGGCCATTTTGCGGTCACTCTGCGGACCGCATGTTGATTCTGCGGTCGCAAAGTGCACCGCAGATTTGCCCCGGCCCAGATTTTTGTAACATTTTTACCCGATCTCTTCTTTAATATAACACCTTTCTTCTTCATTTTATCATATCATCTTACCAAAATTAGAGAGAGAAGGGAGGGTTTTTAGAGAGAGAAATCTTTCATCTTCAAAGATTGTTCCAACCATCTTAATTCCAAGGGATCCTAGGGCAAGGGTTCAACTTCCCCAATATTTTCAAGGTAAAAACCCTAAATATTTTCTTTGATTTTCAGTTTTAAATTGGGTAAAGAGAGGTTTGCATATAATAGCTTTTGGAAATAGAATTTTACACTCATGCATGATTATTGAACTTGATTTCTAGTAAAAAGAAGTGAGTAGAAGTAAGAGTCTTCAAGAACAAGGTTGGCAAGAGTAGGATATCTTGGGTAAGCATAAAGTAGGAAGAAAAAAATCATCACCAGGTATGTATGGCTAATTTTGATTCTTGTGAAATCGCCTATATGTGTGAAAATTGCTTGGTTAATGTTAATTCGACAAATTGTGTGAAATTCTCAAAGTTGTTGTTGAAATATGAGTGATGTGGTATAGAATATGAACCGAAAGTTAAATGAGAGTTGAATTGGGTAAAGAATTGTGAATAATACTTATGATGGCCTATATGGCACTTTGTGGAAAGGAAACGAAACACTCGAGAATTGGTTTATTGTGGAAAGAGATGAAACACTTGAATTGTGGAAAATTGTTGAACATACTTGTGTGAATATTCTTGATTATGGAAATATTGTAACATGGTTGTGATATTGATTTGAAATATAATTGAGAACATGAAACAATGTGCAAGTTGCTTATTTGAACTTGTTGAAATTGTGTGTAGTACCTTATCTGCTGTTTGAAATTGTTGTGTTTTAAACGGTAAGGCGGGGTTGTGTTGCGCGCCGCAACGTGAGGAAATAAGGTGTGGGTTGGGGTGATAAGGGTGGCCGAGGTAATAAGGGTGGTCAGGGGCAATAAGGATGGAAAGCGATCGAAATCGCTATTGAAAATTGATACAAAAATCAATGATGTGAAATTGTGAAAGGAGACAAGAGGAGAGTTTGCAACCTGGGGAGGCACTGATTGCCCCTATGTTTGACTACTTGAAAATTATGTTGTTAATTGGTTGTTGTTCTATTTGTTGACCTTGAATGTGCTTATGTTGAGGCTTATCTGAAATGAGAAAAAGGTGGAAAACATGGTTGGTTGGCTTGATTAGTTTTAATGTAATTTAATGGCTTGAGTTTACTTGGGACAAAGTTTGTCCATACATACCAGTACAATTCAAGTGTACCGACGTCCCTTTTGCCGGGGACGCTACATTCGTGTTATGATTGTAGGTGGATCGGTAGCAGGCACTTCAGCTCATCGGCAGTAGTATCCTTCTCCTTCCACTGCCCGTTTTGGTGAGCCCCTTTCTTCCTCGGGGCCTCTGTGTGGTTCATGCCACTTTTGTTTAGATTTCATTTTGGTTTAGTAAGGTATAGCCGGAGCCTTGTTACCGGCAAGTATTGTATTTCCTTTTTTTGTATCCTAGAGGCTCTGTAGACATGTAAACTGTGGGACTCCAGTATTATGTATACATTATGTTATGTTGGGCGTTGTAAAAACTGCAAACTTGTTAATGAATCACTTGTATGGTTTTATTTGTTTAATGTGAAATCATTCATGGTTAGTAAGATATTTGGTTAATGAGAAACAATCAACACAGGGGTAACGTGTGGGAATGAAAGGCACCCAGGTCCGCTTGACTGGGGCAACCCGGGCAGGCGCCGGTCATGTTCCCCGATTTGGGGCGTGACAGAAATACCCTTCCTCGCCGCCACCTTCCTTCAGAGGTAGCCCGATTAGAATCTTGTACACTTTCCTTATCTTTATTTTATTGATCCAGCCTATACCTATTTCCTCTTTCTTCGCGCGGCCGGGCTTGTACGTCATAGAAAATCCTGCTAAGCTAGTGCCCGCTCTCGCTCCAATATACGTGTAGGGGGAAGCACCAATGAAAGTGAACCTCTATTGTTTCCTTTTCTCTTCGAACCGATTAGAAGGAAGGCAGTAGCTCCTCCTACATAATAAACATAAATTTACTTGTATGACAGAGATTGCCATAATACCTTATACCTCAAAGTTATCCTTATCTTAATAAGACTAATTGACTAAATTTTTTAAGAAAAGCTTAAGATTAAGCATAGAAGTCGTTCTGTTAGTGCAATACGCCCTGTTTAGTTATACCTTAAGATTGTTAGAGCATACTAATGTTCACTTTCTTAAAGTTAGCTCCTAAGAAGCTTTCGCTTATCATTCCATCTATGATAAGCGCTAATTAATCGATTAGAAAGTGGAAATTTCAGACTAAGTTAATATGCGGTCAGCGCTAAGAGACTTTATTAAGAAATTACTTAAGATAAGTTCTTGTGCTATATCTCGTTCGTGATCCCCACCTGCGAATCACATCACTCCCTTTCGACTGAAGAGGCAATGCTTCAAAATTAGACTAGGGGCCTTATGCCAATGAACATCGTTCGTTCTCCCCGCCGGGGAAGAACTTAACTCCCAAGACATTAAGCTAGCAAGACTAACAGGTTTAGGCTAGGGCACCAACCCTCACTAGAAGTCAGTTTTTCCCCTCTTTCCTATTCAAGAGTTCTCCTCCCTAACGGCACACTGTATATAATCTCTCTAGATGGCCAATGTGAACAGTTCAATCAAACTTGTATGTGTGAAGCATATTGAAAGTGACATTGACAAAGCAAAGCACATATTCCCTAGAATGTTAGAACTCAGACATGACAGAGAAGGTAGTCAAAAACGGTACGCTAAGCTCCTTGCTTCGTTGCTTCTATTCTCAGTTATTCAAAGAATGATGTTTTAAGCATCTTTATATGCCAGTCGTCTATTTGACCTGACAAGGAGGTCGACTTTGATATCTCACCCCTTCTCTCTACGGTTGGTTGAAGGTGTCTTCGAAGACGGGTCGAAATCAGATCTGGATAGAAGATTCATCTACGCTGGCAAAAGGGCTATCAGAAAGAGTCCAATCCCGAGGAGAGTTCATGTGTGAAATTTCTTTGATCGGGAAATGCACACACTTCTTTTGTTGTCATTAAGGTCCCTTTCCCCTGAGTTCAAGATGTCACTTCCGCTTCTCTTTCACTACTTCCCCCATTGGGATTGGTCAAGCTCCTTCACTTATTGCTCGATCCGATCCATAACTTATTGGGATAGCACATTTTCCTCCTATTTAGTAGGTCTTCTTGCTCGTTCAGTTCCTCTACTGGTAGTCTAGTTGTAGTTTTGAGCGGGTGAACCCATGTTCTATCTCATAGTCACCTAAGCGGCAGAGTCTGTAAACTCAAATGGTCTGGGAATTGCCTTTGGCTTCTGAAACTCTGAAATTGGACTTACGCAAGCTACCAAACTCCTCTTCCCCATTCATCACTCTCTATCTTCGGCCCTTGCCATTAGTTAGCTTGCACTTCCCTTGCTTGCCCTTTGAGTTTTCAAAGTCAAGGTGCCATTCCCTTTTCCCTTTTTCTGCCTTACCTCTTATTGAAGTGAAACAACTGACTGTTGTCTACCTTTGATTATGTCTTCCAGGCGAACGTCTTGCAGAGGTCTTTTTTAGTGATCAAAATTGATTAGGAACAGTGAACCATGATGAAAGGAGCTATTGACCTGAGTGGTTTTCTATTTATATTTGAAAAGCAAGGTAGGTTAGTTAACGAAAGGGTAAGGTGATGATGGAATGGGATATAGTAAGTGTGCCACGAGTGCTCCCTTCTAAGGCTTCTACTTCTCTCTAATAACGAGAAAATGACTCTTTCAGAAAGCAAAGCTACATCTCTTTAGTCTAAGCTATCTAAGCTAGATCTTAAGGTCGATTCCTTTTCATTTCCCTGTTTGATTTAGAAAGGGGGAAAGGCAGTCCGCTTACCATATACAAAAGATCGATATCGCACAGAAGGCCTGATATCGCCCTATTTGAGATACTGATTCAAGTCTTAGTACTAACGAATGATCAAAGTCAACGGTCAGTCTTCCAGGTACGCCACCTCCTAGAATAGCAAGATCCTTGTTATTAGAACAATCCTTACTTTTCTTCCGTCACTTTCCTAAAAGGGTCCTAGGGCCCAATCAATCTCAATACTCTTGATGCAATGGACTGACAGAGGGTGAAAGTCTAGTAGACGCCTGCCTCAAAACCAGTCATCCGAGTGGGGCCCTGCGATATGTGCCATATTTAGGTTGCTTGCTTCCTTACACTAAGACCACTATCAGGCTTAGAGCCAAGGGGCCACTGCTTGCACGAACATAGGGGCATACGAACATAGGGGTAGAGTAGAGGTTTTTCCAACGCAGGACGGAATGGACTAGATGGAGAGCTAGCACTGCCCCCTTACTTCTGACTTCCAAGGGAGGACTCGAAGACTTAGACGGAAACCCCTTTATATCGCTCCTGCAACAGAAAGACTCAATCAACGTCGTATAATCAAGCCAAAAACAAAAATAATTATTCGAGGGAGGAAGATGCTCTCCCTTACGGTCGATTTACTTTGTTCCTTCCTCTCCCTTCGCTCGAGCATCTTCAAACCTCACTCCGGTGAATGGGTACCTAGGCTTCTCTTGCCAATGTATACAAATAGACAGACCTGGCAAACTATCTTTCCAAAGCCCCTTTCTTGCTGCAAGTATAATGATTAGACGAAGAAGAGGCCGTCAGACCAGAAAGAAAACTACCCTTTGAAGCTAGATTGAGATTTAGGTAATGGGCCGTCAGACAGAGACTGAGCGCAAAAGCACCCGAGGAGTTTGATTTCTATGCTTCTTCTTCCTTTCTGAAGGGCACTTTCTTTCTCTTGAAAGATTTGATGCACCACACGACCTACCCAATAGCTTTTCGATTGTTGGCACCGAATCCCCCTTTCAAAGTAAGATAGTTTCAAAAAACATATATGATATTGTAACTTTACTCTTTTCATCCAACTCAAAATAGTGTAAGAGAAGCACTTTTATGACCAAAAAGTCCCATGTCTTTCCGGACTAACCACAGGCGATTTCCGACAAGTCTTTTCCCGGGGGAGCAGAAAAATAAAAGAAAAAGAATCAAAGCAATGGACTTCCTAATTTCATAATACATCACATCTCTAGGGTTAACCCTGTCTATCGCCCTTCTTGTGGCTTTTAGGGCTGGACAGTCCAGAAATCTAAATTTCATTAATATGGGGAATAAGCTCAATCAATTGACTATAAATACTCTAAAATAAAGAATCGTATCCAAAGTAGAAATGCTTTTATGGGTTTATAAAGAAACTACTCCAGGTTTGGACTTTGAGCTGCCTCTCATAGAACCTATTGCTTAGCAGATCCTTTTTACAGAGGAAAGTATTCCCTATCTTAATTCCCTATATACGAGTTTCATTGAGAAAGGGACCCAAGGGGAATACTTTATCCAAATTATACAATTTATTCTAGGATAGTCGTTCTTTTTCTGATGGTTCTTGATCTACTGGAGTTATAACATTTGAATTTCTCTTACATTCTACGTTCACTTTCACACAGAAGCTTGAAAGGAAAAGTCAATAAAGAGAAATTCATAGCTATCTCCGGCACGATATTCATTAGATCGTTCCACTCGTTTAAGAATACTCATACAGTCTAATAAAATAATAATAAAACCCACAGAAAAGAAGCGAGGCTTGCTGAACTATTGATTAACGTCCTTCAAAGAAAGAGCGTATTCTATTCCTTGCATGAAGAGATTGATCCAGGCTCAGGAGGAAAGGCTGGTGGCATGCTTCACACATCCAATTCAGACTATGTTTTCGATCAATCTCATTCGCTCTCTCAAATTTCTTATAATAAGAAATGAAATGTCTTATTTGATCTTTCACCTAGTTAAAGAAAGGTAATTGTCCGCCCAATAGAGCTTAGCAATGAATAGGCCGAAATGGCCTCGCGAAGCCGGTCCCCGGAATCCCAACGACAAAGTCAAACTTAGAATGGCGTGCTTAAAGCTAGCTTTCTAACTCTTTGATTTATAAATAGAACTAGATCTCGACCTGGCTTTCTCACACTAAGAGGAAATGCAGACTTTCTGGCTTGAGGACTAACTTGGAAACCAGGCTTTTGCCCTCTAACCGAGCTTTCAAAGAAAACTGTCTGGAACAGCTGCTTTCAAGCATCAATTGATGATGCCCCACTTAGGACAGCAACTGGGCCCCCGGTAAATGGAACGGGCTGGAAAGAAACAACAATAACAACTCCTTCTAAAACCCCAGGGAAAGGGGAGATAGAAAGACTATTCAGTACAGCGGAGAGAGCCTATTTGATGGTAAGAGCAATAGGATCCCTACTTAAGGCTTTTACAATATAGTAAAAATATATGATATTCGGGAAGAACGGGGAAGCAATGAAAGGAGAAGCTGTTGTGAATTAATCCAGTCTTGGGAGTAAAGGCGTGCCTGAAGGCAGCAAGGGACGAAGAGATAGAATGATTCTTTGTATGCGCGAGCTGAAATACAATTAGTTTCATTAGAGCCATTTTCTCACTTAGTTAACAACTTCCAATTCAAGTGCCACTAAGTAAATGGTAGATTCAGATGAGATAAACCCCTGAGTGCAACGACGGATCGTAAAGTAATGGTCTCCAATGACTCTAGGTTTTTTTACATGCTGATAATCATTCTTATTCCCTTTCTCCGAGTTGAGGACATTCATTGGCTGCGGTGCCAGTTACACGATCGAATATCAGGCAGTCACTTCACTAACAGCTAGAATGATAGCAGAATGGCTTAATGAAACTGCCAAGACTAGAGGGATTGGAATAATTGCAAAACCCTAACTTCCAAGACTTAACGGTTAACTTACCACAATAGGACGAGAGGGAGATGCCTCAGGCTAAGAAGAAAGGGCGAAGGAAATGGCCCCGAAAGAAAGGAAAGCTAGGACATGAAGTACATTCCCCCATCAAAGGGGTGGAGCTAGTTAGACCATTACCGAAAGATTCCATTCCAATTCTTAAAAAAAGAAAGAGAATGGAAAAAGCTCGTGACACAAGAAGAGCAGGAACCTTAATACATAAGGAAAGAGATAGAAATGGATTACTTGCTTCTCCAAAGGACCCACGCGGTTAAGAAGCTGAAAAAGAAGCTACTGGGACTGGGCACGGGCATCCTCACTGACGCTATTTAGTTATTCGAGATCAGAATTCCCACTAGAGAAGACGGGAATTGAGTTATGATTGATGAAAGTCTGTTATGTATTAAGTAGTAAAAAGAGTCTCATTTGACTGGCATCGCCCTTCACTCAAAAATTCCTCAAAGAAAGCAAGCAACAAGTCAGTCTACGCATAGCATACAATCTCAGTTATTCTCCTTTATTTTTACGATCGGTTAAAGGGGAATAGAAAATGTTAGTCAAGGAGTGAAAGACACTTGACTATAAGGACGGAGCTTAACACTAATATCTTGGGGAAAGGCATCTACTCTAGGAACCAAGTCTTTCTGACGAGGCACCAGCTTTCTTTTTTGATCCCTGAGTAGCACTTCCTTTCACTAAGGAATGGACGGATGCTTTAACATAGGCGGATGTGGGACACAGAAAGAATAGATTCAGGTGCTCTTGAGTCAAGAGATTCTTCTCCCAAAGTAGCATTCTTGTAAGTACAGAAGGAATTCTTCTGTCTCTGAAAAGATAAAGCTAAAAGCAATCTCTGGTATAGATGTTGATATTTACCCGCCTCTACGGGAGGTGGGTGGGGACAAAGAGAAGCAAGGCCAGGCACATCATACTCTTTAGGGATCATGTCATGTCAATTTTCATAGTGAATTTCTTGCGTATCCACGCTGATAGCGAGAGCTCGAGGCGGTGGGAAAGGAGAATCAACAAGATAGGATGCTCTGTCCCAACTAACAAGAGTAAGAAGATTCCAACTTTGAATCTTGTGCTTGACGGTGATCATTTTTGCCAGGTCGTAACAATCTTTAGTGCTTTCTGTTTCAATGGTTTGGAACCCTTCTTACTTTCTTTATTATATCGGGGAAATTTTTCTCTTGGTCCGCTAACTCCATAAAGGGCTGGTGGGTGGGGGTAGAGCCTCTAGCGTCAATGTCGATGAATCAAAGGTCTCTGTTTATGGTATGGAATAGGAAGAGCAAGAATGGAACTGCTATCGCTTGTCCTATCATCCGGGATGAGATTCTGTCATTCGTCAGTATGGGGTAGGTAGAGTCCTTTGCTCGTATGCTTAGCATTACTATAGTCGCACCAGTCATCCTTCCTTTTTAGTGCACATGAAATGGAAACCCTAATAGGGACTACCCACACGGTGATCAAAACTCTTCCTTCTCTGCTTTACTATCAATTGATTGGCGCATGAACGAAGCTGTAACGGAGCATGTACGCAACAATCAAACACGGCTTTGCCAGCTGCCTGTGATAGGAAAAAGAAAACTTGATCGTATAGTTCGTGCGGGGCATTTTCCACCTTGCCTTTGATCTTTCCCTTGCCGTGTAGGTAAAGCTAGAAGAGCCTCATTGGCCCAACAGAGGACAAGCAAACCTTCCATTCTTATGTTTACATCACTTCTCTCTTTCTCGCATTGACTGGACAAAGGTCTCAAATGAGCATCCCATGGGGCAGCCATAGCTTGAACCTTCCTTCTCGCAGTAAGCTATATAACTCAGGCAGCAAAGGTTCGAGCAGGATGGCGGTTAGTCTTCCTAGTCTCTTTCGGGTGGGCGGCGGGAATAGCTCTTCTAGCATCATCATGGATTGACCAGAGACCGGGAGTAGTCGTCATCTTTTTCCATAGTAGTTATCCAGCAAGAAAGGGAAAGACCACTTAGTGCAGTGGAATAGGAAAGAGAACGTCGAGCACATCTTTCATGTCAACAGAAATCCTTTTTCGTTTATTGGGAGACAGAATGAAAAAGGCTTTGTCAAGCAGGCATGATTGTCACGTTGATCGATAGTTGAGAAATACTATCTCCTGGGCCCTCAATATAGGGATGTCTTTCACCGTTGACAGACATGGTTCAACGTGCCAGCTACGCTTCCTTTTCTAGAACAGTGACAGCCTAGTCTGATTCCCCCTTCCGAAAGTGCCATAGCTCCTTCTATCACAACCCCTGAAAACTGGGCATTCAAAGCATCAATCTCATTCTATGCTCTATGCCATCTTCCTTATACTTTGACTATTAATTCATGTGCACAAACCTCCCTTACAAAGGAAAGCGGGAAAGTCATCTTTGCAAACAAAGGCCTTTTTCTTATACTATGGCATCTTGTCCAAAGCGAGCGGTCATGTAAACCCTTTGTCTATTCGGATCTTTCGTTTAATAAGAACAATCTAAATGTGACACTTTCACGATGAAATAGCGGGAATTTTTGATACTAGAGTCCCCCAGAAAATAAGCCAATGATCGACTGTCCCTGCCCATTCTAACGGGGCATTCAATTACTTCAAGTCCCACAGCTCTAAATGTGTCTATTCCTTTGACACCTTTCCATGGAAATTGGGAAACAATGGCTTATTCCGCATCAACCTAAGCCCGCTTATTCTGACTAAGTGATCTATTGGCGAAAAGAGGTCCTTCCTCCTTCTTACATGAAGCTCTGTCAAAGAAGCATTCTATTCCGAAAAGGCTTAAGGGTACGCTAAACCTCCCTCAAAGCCATGAAGTCCCAGAGCTCTTATTCCAAGAACTGGTGATATTCCCTTAACTGCATATTCAATAGCACCAGTTATGAACCCCAAATACAAGAGGAAAGAGAGCACCGTCTACTCAGACTGTCATACTGGCAACGAGAGCATTAAGAGCAGATAGTGGAACAGAACTAAAAGCAGATAGGCATTCAGTTAGCTTGAAAACGGACTCTTAGTTAGAAATCAGATGCTTCCTCAACAACTATCTTTAGAATGTCATATCTCTCTCTTCAACTCTTTAAAACAAGCTAGAAGGCTTCTCTTAAAGCAGAAAAATAGGAGTTATAGTAGTTTCAGCTATTCGATTCGAATGAATGCCCTCACTTCCTTTCCTAACTACGATATGCCCAAAAAAAGAAAAAGAAAGTGCAACATATCAAAGAGCGATGACACAAATTATCAGTGACCTCCTACATAACATATGCGAGCCTTACGTGGTCGATTTGGTAGTCTTTTCAAAAGAAAGAACCGACCACATCGAAAATTTACACAAGGTCTTCGAAAGGTTAAGAAAACATCAATTGAAGATAAACCCGAAAGTATGTGCATTCGGGATCGGGCGGAGGCCTTAAATTAGTATGGCAATAGCATAGCTATTATTGACCTGACCCCTATTACATTACTTAAGCCTACTCTTTCTTCAATATGCGAAACAAGCAGCCGAAAACGGCTGTCCCTGTTGTATATTAGATGGAGTCATCTACAGGTCTACGAATCTTACCTTTACTTAGAGAGGGGTAGCGGTACCATGCTCTTCCATGCTCGTAGGTTGACTCACCTATGCATCCCGACTAAGGTCTCACAAAGGTGCACTTCCCTTATGCATCCAACCGCTTCACTAATGTGAATAGGTTATACAGAAGGGTAGGTTGGTTATATACTTTTATGCGCCTTCCTTCTTCGAACCTTTTGGTATGTATTGCCCCCTAACTATAGATCAGATCCACCAGAGAAGAAACTCAATTCCACACTGCTGCCGAGTCATCGGACTTATCCACCAAGGGATTCGTGGAATTTCTGTGGATTGCATTGGGGGAAATCTACCAAAGCTAGGCAGATAGATAGACTCCTTTCCCGCTGCTAAGGGAGAGCAAGAAAGAAAATCTAATGATTGTTTTTTAACCAGCGCCCTCTCTTGGGTATGCAGGTACTAAGAGTCCTCTCACTACCAACCAGCAGACATCATCTGGCTGGGTCTTGCCGGTATCAACAACGAGGAAGAAACAACCAAATGGAAACAACAACTAACTATGGCTCTTGACCTAGACAACGTCCTAGGCGTAGGGGAGATCGGAGCAACAGGGAACGTCTAGATGACATTTTTCTTCCTGGGCTGCAGTAAGTAGATCGAGAGGTCGTTCTGCCCCTTGTCCCCGAATATAGGGAATATGTTCTCATAAAATCTTGCTCCAATCTGACCTAGCTGGCGAGTGATCCCAGTTCGCGACAGAGAATAAGACAGCAAGCGAGCGTACTTTTGTTCGCTTATTCTCCACCAAGCACGGAAGTTTAAGGATAACTGTATGTCGGTGGCTACCTAAGGAAACTCTGATTCGATCCGCCCCCGGCTGGGAGGCATCTACCTCATCCCGATCAAAAGGAGAGGTTCACTATGATGGGGGTACTTTTTTTTCCATTAAGGAAAAAATGGAATGCATAGGGGACCATCCTTTTGTTGCGGCATGCTCCTCAGATTTACGGATTCGCAGGGGGCCTCAGGCCCTACTTAGTTTTTCAAGCCTTTGTCATTGTCAGTCAACTAAGTAGGGCCTTTTCCATTTTGTTTGAATAACCAATTCTCATTATCTTTAATAAGTAAAGTAGGCAAACCATTAGGTCCTTAGTAGCGTTGACAAAGAAGAAGGAGCCGGTTAAAATAAAGCGAATCATTCCATTTTTCTTATAGTTATATAATAAAATAAAATAGAAAGAAATTTATTATTATTATATATAGGCTAGCTTTACAAGCAACCCTTCCTCTTGATCTGAGGTGCGAAAAGACGGATTTCTTTTTTATGACTTCCACTTATCGATCCCGGCCCAGAAAAGTGACCAATCAGGGCAAGGACCTATTGATAAAAGAAAGAAAGGGTTTATGAGCCCTAGCCCTGTAAGCCCACACCTGTGTAGAGTTGATCATTCAACACCTGCGGCACAAACCCATTTTGAACCTATTGGTCCTAGTATCATAGGTGACCGAACGGCCGCACCCTAATTACAAGACCAACCAGCTATAATAATTCCATACCTAGCGAAGATATGGCAAACAAATAAAGTAGCCCTATGTTCGGATCTGACAATACCATACAATAATCAAAAGGTACAACGGCCCGAGCGACAAGACTTAACATAAATGTAGCCACTGGAGCCATTCTAAAAAGGGAGAAATTAGCACTACTTGATAAAATAGGTTCTTTTAGAATCAATTTCAAACAATTTGCTAGAGGTTGTAACAATCCAAACGATCCCACTACATAAGGACCCTTTCGACGTTGCACAAAAGCCATTACTTTACATTCAGCTAGCAGTAAAAAGGCTACTCCTAGTAGAAGTGGTAGAATTATTCCAAGTATTTCAGTTGGAACAGCTATGTACATTTTTTTATTCACTCATGATCTGGTCTGGTCGACCCAATCATGATATTGAATGAGGGGACCTTTTCTCGAAAAAAAATATTCTTGCAACTACGAAAACCAAAACACAACGACCCTTTTTCCATTCATTCTATCTAAGAAAAAAATTCAACATAGACCACGACCCCCCCCCCCTTTTTCATTTATTTATCCATATTTTGCCAGGTTAAAGAGTCCCCGCTCTCCATGTTCTTGAGAAAGTTTTTCAGCTTGCTGACTAAGGTTGGCAGCTAAATTTAGTCTTCGAGACCCCATAACATAAGAAAGTCGTGGAGTGCATATGCCCTTTTAGAGATAGGGCCGACTTTCTTGTGGTAGTAATTGCGAATGAGCAAGTAGGGGGCGGCAACTAAAGAGGTAGCGAGACTAACCGCAATATCAGGAATAGATTGACTTTCTTTCATTTGTTTTATTGAAAGTGAAAGTCGTTTCGTTTAGTACGAGATCGCTTCACACCTCGCGGTGCTTACACCTCTCGCCTATCGAAGTTCTGTTCAAAAACCTCGTCCGAGAACTTGTATAGAGAAGGATTTCCCGCGGCGCAGCAGTTCTTCCATACCAAATAAGCTGCCCGGCACTGCTATTGGCATAACAACCGGTACACCATAAGTTAGCCCAACCTAGTCCTCTCGTACTAGGGTTGGCTCCTCACAGTTCTCCCTTTAACACCAACGGTAGATAGGAACCGAACTGTCTCACGATGTTCTAAAGCCAACTCACATACCACTTGAATTAGCGAACGACCGAACCCTTGGGTCCTTCTTCAACCCCAGGATGTGATGAGTTGACATCGAGGTGCCAAACAACTCCGTCGATAAGAGCTCTTGGGAGTCATCAGCTTGTTATCCCCGATGTACCTTTGATCCGTTGAGTGAGAGCCCATCAACATGGGACTCCCGAATTACTATGGCCAACTTTCGTCTCTGTTCGACTAGTCGGTCTTACAGTCATGCAGGCTTATAACATTACGCTCACGAGCAGAATGTTAGCTTGAGCCTACCTTCGCACACCTCCGTTACTCTTTAGGAGGCATCCGCCCCTGATAAACTACCCACCTCGCAGTAGCTCGCCTTCCCCCAAATGATCAGTGTGGCAGTTTGGCATCCTTAGACGAAAAAGTGGTCTTTCAGGATTGGTCATTGTGTGTCACCACCTCCCACCTATCCTACCCATTGGATTAAGGTTGTCACTGCGAAGCTATAGTTAAGGTGCACGAGGTCTTACCGTCTACCCGTTGGTACTCCGCATCTTCACGGAGAATTCAATTTCACCGGGTCCATGTCAGAGACTGTGGGGCTGTCGTTACACCATTCGTGCAGGTTTCTACTTATGCGACAAGGAATTTTGCTACCTTAGGACAGTTAGAGTTACTGATGCCGTTTACCGGGGCTTCCATTCAAAGCTTATAACAGTTCTCCTTCCGACCTTCCAGCACCGGGCAGGTGTCAGACTCTATACATCGTGTTACCACTTAGCAGAGTCCAGTGTTTTTAATAAACAGTGGCTACCCCTAGTATGTGCCACTTTCCTAATCAAAAGATAGGAGAGCACCCCTTCTCCCGAAGTTGCGGGGTCATTTTGCCGAGTTCCTTCGACATGGTTCTCTCAAGCGCCCTAGTATACTTTACTTGTTCACCTGTGTCGGTTTGGGGTACGGTCAGTTCACCAGGAGGATCGCCCTCCCAATTCGAAGTTTTTTCCTGGATGTTCAACCTTGTTGACTATGACAACAGTTGCGACTATAAACAGACTCGTGACTATGGCAGGGCAGTATGCTCTACTCTCTCGCGACCCCTACTCTAATAAAAGACTAAAGGCCATTACTGAAGATAGTTCACCAAACTACGACCAAGAGTTTTGCCTTTTGAAGCGCCTGTCGCATCGGGCAACCGGGCCAGGCCGAGTCAGAAAGACTTTGATGACTCAAGGTTCATATTAGGGAAAGGAGAGTGAGGCGAAGTGGGGGCAGCCCTCGGCCAAATCATCCAATTCGCTCCAACATACAGGCATAGTTTTGTAGTCAAAGCAACTTCGTCACTTTCGTGTACCCATCGGACGGCAGCCCTTTCGGGGGTTCCTTAGGGACCAATTCACTCTACGTAGATTGACTGAATGCAGAAAACCTTCCACTTGCAGGCGATCGTGTTTTTCACAGGATTTTTCGTTACTCATGTCAACATTATCACTTCTGATATCTCCGGGTCTTGTCACCAAAAACATTCCCCAATTGACAGAACGTTCCGCTATTGACACTTGAAAAAGTAGCTTTTAAGGCCTCGTCGCTTCGGTGAATCACTTGAGCCCTGTTACATTTTTGGTGCCATAGAGCTAGACTAGTGAGCTATTACACTTTTTTCAAATGATGGCTGCTTCCATGCCCACCTCCTGGTTGTCATCGCTCGATCACTTCCTTTTCTAGTAAGTTATTGCTTAGGGACATTAGCGTACGATCTGGGCTGTTTCCCTCTTGACTTTGGATCTTATCACCCAAAAAGTCTATCTGTACAAACGATCTAGGCTTGTATTCGGAGTTTCTCTGAGGTTGTTAAGGCAAAATGAGGCCACCCTAGCCCATTGAGTGCTCTACCTCGGACCATCAACATCATTTGCTCTACTGATATGGATTTCACAGAAAACTAGCTATATCCGACCTTGGTTGGCCTTTCACCCCTAGCCACAAGTCATCCCCGTATTTTGCCACATACGTGGGTTCGGTCCTCCAAGGCCTGTTAGAGCTCTCTTCAACCTGCTCATGGCTAGATCAATCAGTTTCGGGTCAAATAGGAAGAACTAGAAGATTCAACCTTTAGAAAGCGCCTACAGCTAATGGCTTAACCCGTTGTTCCCATTTCCTCGCTGACCCACCATGCAAAAGGTACTCCGTTCGAGTGAGTGCGCTTTAACTTATTATTAGAGAAAGGTTTGGAACCCTAATCAACGTTTTGGAATTTGGAGTTTTCGCCCCAACCTAGGTTAGGGGGTCGTTAGACCGTAGCTTGCTGCTGAAAAACGTTGCTAGACTAGTGTGGCTGGCTTCGCTCTTCAGGCTTCGCCCCCCTTACTCAACCTCAACATCTATAAAAAACCCCTTTCTCCTTTTCCAAATAAGGTAAGCTTTGCAGATGTATCTTGCTGGTTTTTCCATCATCCAATCCACAACAAATCGAATGAAACCGAATGAACTCAATAGAATTAGGTTTTTTTATGACTGCTGAAGTGACCGAATGAAATGTTGGATTGATTCAATACCGAATCCCAGATCTCCATAGACGACTAATGGTAGTGGCTACATTTTTCAGAAAGAAAGATAGTGGCAAAGGGATGTTAATCAAGAACCGACGTCTCATGCCGACCACGTCTGTAATTGCAACTACACTGTCACATCCGGATAAAGTGACCCGTACTGCTGGAATAATTGCAATGCGACTATATCGCCTAATGATAAATGGAAGACAGTATACCAAGCTTGTCCCAATAGTCATGTTTGGTCCTCCGGGCAGCAACCTGGCCGGTATACACCCCACAGAGGAAATGGGGCTGTGAGGTGAGTAACTATATTCAATAATCATTTGCCAACATCGTTCCTAACCCCTATTAAGTAAAGGGGGATGTGTTCAGTCCCGAGCATCTTCGTCAATACTCCATCTGCCCCCCGCCGGGGGGTTAAGGGGGAGGATGTCAAAACATTACCCATAAAAAAAGTACATAGACCTACTTACAAAGAGCTACAAGACAGCCAAAAACATTACTGCTAATAAAATTAAAGTGAACAAAGCCAAACCAATATGATATTCAATAAGCCCACTTTTTGAGAGAAAAAACCTGAATTTGTTGAGGAAGATCAGTTGTAGAGGAAAACCTATAGTCAAACTGAGAATCGCAGCCGAAGATTGCTAAAAAGTCTGCCACTTTATTTTTTTCTCTAAATGTATAGACGATTTTGAAATGGCCAGCTGGGAATTTGGATGAAATGAAGCTCCACCATGAGTCTAGGTATGGGTAATTTTAGGGGCTTCTTTATTTTCATTGAAGCAATCAACAATGATTTTGGAGTCAATTGTGAGTTTACGAGCTTGATAAATGTTGAGCGCATCCAGAAGAATAGAATCAGTAAACGTCCAAGACGATCTAATGTCAAGAATCTGAGAATAGTCTTTCAGCCAGTCCGTAATTTTGTTGAATAATAGTAGTCGGTTGAGATATTGGGTTTTCTAATTTACTGCTATTGCCTTCCTTCCAGAGTTCCCAAACTAAAAAAATAGTAAGCATAGACATGACATAGCCAACTTGGGATTTCCTGCGAGATCTGTTAAACAGCCAGGACTGAATGAAATCCGTTTGGAAGGATCTTATATTGAAAAGGCGATGAAAAATGGTTCCAAACCTCCATAGCAATCTCACTCTTGATGAAGAGGTGATCAATACTTTATTTATCATACTTCGAACGGCACAAGCATTTGCTTGCTAATCTTATACCTTTCGTCTGAATTTATTCCCTTAACTGATTTGGAATTCCCTGCATACAAAGTCAAATAAGAGCTTCCACGCAAAAATGCTAATTATTGTAGTAATGGCTTTATCCCAGACAAATTGAGTCCAAGCTTGAATGCTCGTTCGATTCCCAACCAGCTTTGAGAATAAATGACTCACTACGATTCTTTTTCCATATCCCCCTGTCCTCCTGATGAGATGTTAATATACCACTATTTCTGATATCATAAACCACTCTGTGAGGCAAAAATGCTTCGATATCATTGAAAAAACAGTTTCCATGTGCGTCAACCACATCTATGATTTTGGAGAAATAACTAGTAGAAGAGTTGGCCTGGTCAATAAGAGGGAGTCATACTCACCTACTCGGAGTGCGGGTAAGGGCTCACCTGTTGATTGTGTCATTGCATGATTTTTAGTAGAGCCCCCACCTCCCACAACTACAGCCAGCACCAGGAGCCTAGAAATGTATAGGCACTAGTTTATTCAGTCAATAAAGCTACAGTCAGTTCTGATGATTATGCCGTTTCAAGTGGATGTTCAGTTGGTTCAGCGATAGATGTAGTTGATGGGGTAGAGGTTCTGCAGATACTCGTCTAGCTCCTCATTGCCCCAACCTTCCCTGTAGGCTCCCTGCTCCGCCAGCGCAACAACTGTCCAAATCATTTGACGCTTCTTCTCACTGAGCAGCCCCTCGACTTCCACTTCAGGTTCGGGGAGCTCCAGTAGGGGGACTTGAATCTCAGCAGAACCTTCCCTTTTCTTCTCTCTCGTTTCCCTCATCTCCCGGGCCTTAACCAAATTTGCTCCATTTTGCTCAGTTGGGGAGCGGAGGTACCCTCGAGCGGTGTATGGGCTGTGATATTTGTAGTAGCAGGGGTAGAACACGGAAGGCTGGCCAAGGTTGTGTCCTTCCGAGCGGACGAGGTCGGCTCGGTGATCGAGGGCTTGCGTGGAGGCGACATTGCGACAACGGGCTTGGACGTCACTTTAACATTTCTCTGCATTTTTGAGGCCCGAGTGAAGATATATATGTTGAACAGATTCACAATAAACAAAGGCGATTGAAAAACATAAAAAAAGAAAGGGGGCTTACTCGTGACGTTGTCGGGCAGGGTGTCATAGAAAGATGTTTGGGGTAGTGGCTGTAAGTTTAAAGGATTTTGTCTTATTCGAGTGAGGATGTGAATAAGTAGAAAAGGAAATAATTAGGCTTTGAACTTACCTTCTCTGGATGGAAGGGGTGACCGGGATAAGTGATATGCGAAAAGAGATATGCTTTACACGTCCGCTTCCAGGACGTCACGCCCACGTGTCTCCTGACTGTAATGGTTGGGCTTGGCTCTGCTCGACGGTTGTACTGCGTGAGCCTCCAGATGCCTCCAAGCAAGCGAAGGTTTTCGGGGTAATCGCCATGCGTCCTTCCTATGCTGCGTGAGAACGGCGGTACCCCGAAATAAAGGGGCAAGTCTTCATCGTGTCGGGGTATCCCGATTCGGATGCCACGAAAACTTAGGGAAGCCTTTTTCTTAAAAGACATTCTGTGACTGGTGAGAAAGCGGTTGACTTTAAGGCTTAAAGGAACACATTTCTGTTTCATATTGAGTACTCAGAGGTGCGGCCCACTTGGTGTCAGATCAGCTCGACAGGTCACTCAATAGTCTTTCGCGGAGTATCCCCTGTTTTAGTGAACCCTGGGAGTTGTCTGCAGCTCGATGATCTTTATTCCAAAGGTTTACCGATGTGAAGGTTTTGACAGGTATTCTTTTATTTATTTGTAGGTTTCTCTACTTCAGGCTCTTCCGAGGGCCTTTATTTGAGGTGAGGTTCTATAGTTTGATGGTTACTTATGTTCTCCTCTCCCCTTCCCCAGTTGCTAGGAAAGATTTCTAGATATATTTCCTTCCTTCCATTCAGGGGAACTCTAAAGGCTTTGCAACCTTCAGAGCTAGTTAACATCCGTCTAGTCAGTCCCTCTCGCTCTTTGATAGACATCTTTCGGTTCTCGGTTTCATCCTACGAACAAATTTAGGTCTTTATTCTGTGTCCTATCCTTCCTTGCGGATTCCCGATTTCTGAAGGAGTAGCGGCCTGTGTCTCCGGCTCTGGGAGAACTTTACTTATTGCTAACCTAGAGAGCTTTACTATAAGATAGCTCGGGCAGGCACTCTTCTTCGGAAAGAGGAGTTGCTTTCCTTACCACACCAACCACCTTAGCACTGGAAGTTATAGCAATGGGCAGCTAGGCAAAGGAATATTATATAGCAATTTCATATTCATTAGATAAGAGATTGTGGATCTGTTCTTAGTGAGGACAACCAGATTGGGACTATCAGATCGGTTCAGGGCAGCAACACATCAATAGGTGGATTGCCATTCTTGTATTGTTTGGATAAAGGGAAGGAGCGCTCTTTACCTCACACCAG
>JASVEL010012543.1:82500-178331 GCA_032618575.1 Nicotiana noctiflora
AAGAAAGAAAGTTTGCGGTTACGTAGATGATAACCGGCTTATACAAAGGTTTGTTTGTTGGAATCTTCTTCTGTCAAAATCTTTTGGAAGGCCTTGGTAGTCTCGTATTATTTAAAATAGTTTAGAAAGTTATTCCTACAAGGAAAGGCCTCATTTCTTTCATCTAAAAGCTGGTTGGTCTCTTTTCATATTCAAAAAAGGAAGGCGCCGCTTTAAAGCAAGTCACCTAGGTTCTTAAGAAAGAATTTTTGTTTTGTAAAGCGCAATTCTCCTTTGACTCGATCTTTAATTGAAGTATAGCATTATGAAAACTCTTTCAGAAATTCAATAAGTTTCTCAAGGATTTTGAGAAAACCCGACATAAGACTTGACTTTGATTTTTTTCTTTTTCTATTTCTTTTCTCGTTTTTTTATTGGTTTACATGAGTAAACCATCCATGTCTTTCTAGTTCCACTAGCTAGGAGATAATTTGAAAATGTCCCCTTCGTTATTACTTAATTCTTTATGTCAAAGACCAGAAGCTAGAAACATAGTTTTTTTCATTCTTTTCTTATGAGGTCGTGTACAACAACCTTAACCGCACAAGCCTGGGCTGGGCCTACCTCCATTCCTAGAGAAGTCGTATGAGGCGGAAGCTGCACGTACAGTTTTGAAGCTATTTGAAAATGTCCCCTTCGACCTAGGGACCGATATGATGATAGGTTTAGGTAGGGCGGCCGGCCTACTATGGGCACCTGTAAGGATTAGTGTGTGAGAATGTGATCCACAAACTGACGCATGAGACTCACCCTTTACTTGGTAATAGAGAGGGGAAACATAGCATGTCACAAGAGTGAGGCGAGAGTCGGAACCCTACTGCGAGAGGGACGTCTCGCGAGCCCGGCTTTTAGAGATGAGGCCTTTTGGCGAAGCCAAGTCAATTTCAAGCGACCTAACCCTGCAACTGATGAGAAGGCCCTATGGAGTAAAGGGAAATGTGTACGTTGTCACACTCCCTGCCTTCCAAAGGTGCCTAGAGGACGGGCCAGATGCAGCAGAGTAACAACCGGGAAGCGGGTTCCCCACTGGAAGGGGGACAGGAGACGGCCATCTCAAGGCACATCACGAACTACAGGCAACACCGGCGAGACCTGGGAAGGCAACCCGATTGGGTGTCAGAGGATCTATAGTACCTGCAGCCTCCCGGACTTCATATTCATCATTTTTGAAAGCGAGGGGAAGGAATCTCTTTTCTGCAACGGAAAAAAATATAGCAGATTTGACTCGGCATAACCTAACGATACATCCAATACCAATGATCTATGCCTAAAAAGTGTTGCTAGATCTTAGCTCTAGAAAGCTATACAGGAAACAACGAACGCGCTTTGACCACGGGCTTCCCTTTCATTACTTCTTTTAGAAAAGATCATCAGAGAGGAGACAACCCGCTCAAAAGACCCCAATTTTCTGACCAAGATAATAAAAGATAGTCGGCGGGGGCGCGACTTATGTTCGTGGCCCTATGCCTGACGATGCCGAGGTATGATACCAAGAGAGCCATCGCAACCACTGATCTACCCATTGGCCTAGAAGAGTGCGATCCTCTATTTCTCGTTCACCATCGAACACCAGCTCTTCTGGAAAGAGCCCTATCTCCTTAGGCTTTAATTCCCTTCGAAAACGATAATCGATCCTCTTTGCCTTCAAATAGGGATTGATAGGATTTCCCCTACCTAACCTGAATCCTAAGGGTAATCGATGTGAACCATAGGGTTTAGAAGGAAGCGCTTTCAGTCGTTCCCAACGTTTAGATTGAGTAGACAACAAAGGGGAGAGAAGACGATAGCCTACACCAGCTAAGCGTTTTAGAACAGACATTGAAATGCTGTATTTACCCGCTAACTGACACAAGGCAAGAGTCTATCGACAGGGTGTCAATTCCCTAAGAGATATCGGGGACAAATCAATTTGCATGTCCTTAGAAAAATCGAAATAGAAGTAGGTGTCTTATTCTTTACTGAGGCAGTAGGTATGGCGCACACTTAATGTTTCTATGAGTTCCCTTTGGCAAGTCAATTAGGTAGAGGATCAAGTTCTCGCGATATCGCACATAGTCCTGGTTGGAAGACAGGCGCCATCCTATGAGGCAGATTCTTTCCCCCAAAGTGGATGATTGCTCCTCTTTGGAAATATATCCTCGCGGAGCCCTTTTCGACGGTTTTAGAGAGGGTAAATCCTTTTCTAGACCGACCAGTATCCGCGCAGGTGCTTTTGACCTTGACCGAATCTTTTCTAGTACGGACCTGGTGGAGTGCTTACATGAGGGTATACCTGGCACGGTTAACCAAAAATTGATGAAAGATTCGTCTGGAAGGATCCAAAACGTGATTAAGGCGTATGAGGCCTATACTGGTGAGGTATGCGGCCCTAACAAGGATTATGAAATGCATTACTTAAGGAAGGTGGAAAGAATTTGATTCTCTCTCATGAGGAGTTCTAGCACGGTGTAGAGCTTAAAGAAAACACCAACCTCGCTACCTACCGTAGCTACACTGGCCCGACCATAGAAAAATGGTGCCCCCAGAGGAAGACTGCGATCAGGATGGCGGCAGCGGCTGCTGCCTATGCTAGGATGCATATGGACCCCATTATCCGTAATAATAAGTCTGACTATACCGACACCGACTCTGTTGTGCTTGGTCATCCACTCCATGACAAGCTGCTTTCTCCTTTTGTCTTAGGTAAGGGGAAGAAAGAAGATTGGGGAACTCGAAAAAAGGATAGGCCCATCAATATTGAATCTTTAGATGATATCGAAGCGGAGTGCTCGGGGTAGTAGTCAATCTGATGTAGCTAGGCATTAGTAGATGAGTAGCCATGAATATAGTAGCCCTATACAATAGACGACAGTTACATTCTAACTATGTCTTGGGGCTTTCAAAGGCCTTCAAAGGAAGAAAGAACTGAACTCAAACTTTCTATTCTATCTCGGACCCAGCTGCTACTAAGAAAGTATCAGGAAATACGAAGATTCAAGAGGCAAAAAAGGGATTGGATAAAGACTGATTCCAGTAGGGGACGTTTATGCTATTACTACATGATAGTAGGAAGAAAATGCATAGTAGTTGTTAAAAGGTCCTATGCCCATCCAGTAGAACTGGACGATCTCGCTTTCGGCATAGCCAATTCAAAAAGGCGAGTGCAGCCTGGTATTCCTTATTATTGATAGCAGATGAAAGAGAACTACGCCTTCTCCTTCGGTGGATTAGATTAGTTAGAGGACTTCCTTTAGCTCTAAGACTAGGGATCTAAGGAATTGGTGGGAAATCCAGAAAAGCGAAAATCCCACTCTTAGAACATTGTTGAAAGAGGAGAGCCGGTCTTGCACACTAAGTCATGAGTGAACCTAGGCTCTTCAATACCAGCCCTTCACTCCTAAGAAATGGGAATAGGAGTCAATCGATGATTGAAATTTTTTAGAAAGATTGCTTAATGCCTTATCTCTTATGGATTCCATCTCACTCTTTTTTGGTCCGAAGCCGACAGGAAGTGAAAGTCACTGAGGTAAGTTCCGATAGAGATAGGTTCCGGGTATCCCTACCATTTTTGTTACTCTTTGAACTCAACATTAAAGCACTCGAAGAGAATCGCTATCCTCTTTCTAAAAGGACGGGGATTTAGGTCTATTGCTTATGCCCGATTTGCTGAGGCTAGCTTGACTTCACTCATTTCAGAGAGAGAAAAGAATAAGAAAGGAGCGTAGCAGCCAGAAAGAGAAAAAAATCCCCTCTTCCACTTTAGGCACCGAAGTCCCTGAGCTAATATCAATAGCAGTAGATCTACTTCAAGGGAAGTTCTTTCTAGAGCAGTAAGAGCCTATTCTGTCTTGCTTTCTGATTCAATTCCGCTGCTAGGGTGAGCTAACTCCAAAAAACCCGTCCACAGTTCGGATTTCAGGCTGCAACTCGCCTGCATGAAGCCTGAATCGCTAGTAATCGCCGGTCAGCCATAGGGCGGTGAATTCCTTCTAGGGCCTTGTACACACTGCCCCTCTCCTTTTCTAGCTGCCCAAATTGAATTACTCTGGGAACAACTAAACTATTAGCCAAAGGTCTAGTGGAAACTGCTTAGTCCAGGGAAACTCCCCTTTTTGTCTCGCACCTCCGCTCCTAAGCTAAATAAGAGCGATATCCGTTCCTACGCCCCCTACCGAACCTGAGGATGAAACTTGAGATTCATTCTTCTCAAAACAAAAGCAGTAGCGAAGATAGTAAGAAATCCGGACAAAACCTTCCTGTTTTTGGGGAAGAAGAAAGTACCGGATTAAGTAGGCAATCTTAGGACATTTCTTTTTCTTCATTAGGGCTTTTAGCCCCGAGTCAATCGAGGGCATTTCACTCCTAGCCCAGAAGGGAAGGGCTTGTTTGCGACTAGCAGTAGCTGGCAACGGTCTTGGACGCATCTATTAGCTGAAGAGGCCTAAAGCTGGTTTTTTTCCTCTCGTACCATGCCTATTGAAAGTTCCTTGCCTTTTCCCTTGAACCGGGTATGAATTCCTAAATCCATTTACCTCGACCAGTATCAACTCCTTCTATGCCCCCAGAAAAAGCTAAAAGTAAAGTAGTCATCAAGCTAGAGCTAGTTTCATAGCTACCGATTTGCACCCGCGGGTCAAAGAAGACCAATCAAAATCTCGATTCAGCATATGCAAGGGATGAGAGAGGCCTTACGAGGTCTCTTTCCCACTTAATAGATTCATTCCTTCGTTACGGCAGTTGTGGGTACATGCCGTTTAGAGATGCTATCAGAGTAGGAAAGTTAGCCAAGTTCTCCTGCCTAGTTTAGATAAAGCACCCCTTATCTCCCCACGACATCTGGTTAGGATACAAAGCTTATTCTATTCCTAAAATAGCGGATTCTATAACAGCATTTTGCCTTTTTGAAGACAGAGCATTCGTGGCACACACATGGCTTTTTGCCTTAGAAAGAGTTCAACCCACTTGAAAGAGGAAAGGGAAGTAGGCATAGTACCGGAAAGTACGGATTTGGGGTTCATCCCTCAATCAAAGGCTACTTGAAAGTCAGGATAGATTCCACACTCAGTTAGTACGGAACTTTTTTTTAAGCAAGAACTCGTAATCGTTCGTATCCATACCCATGGGCTACTTCACTAAGACGATGATCGGAGTTTACAAGCTTCTTTTAATAGAAGCAGGTTAAGAAAGATAGCTGAAAGTGCTAGCATAAGGAAGAGATTCTATGGATGGAAAGAGGCCTTTCCTTGGTTTCAAGGTTTCGGCATTCAAAGTCAAACGATTCTTTGTTTAAGTTTCATAATAAAGTAAAGGAAATCGGCCTGCTCTTATCTCTTTTCTCTACTGAACTACGGAAAGCACTTTATAGTAGCGAGATGGATTCACCAAAACTTATGACTTCGCCAATGGGGCAAACGAAGGCTAACCCATTTGGGTTGTTATGACTGGCAAAAATAGGTAGGTTTTTTCAGTGCGCTTTGGTCCTTCTTACAGAGACTATCCTTTGTATAATTTATGATCCATCCAAGGAATGAGCTTCCCCAGAGTCAAATCCCGTGGACTACAAGGAAAAGATTGAATCTCGCTCGGCAACAGTAGCTGATTCAATAGCAGATGGTCTTGGAAAGAACCTTTCATTCGATACTTCTGATTCAACTCCCAGACAACCAAGGAAGTATGCGCGAAGATAGGGTTAGCCCCTGTGGCAAGCATTATCCGGGAATGATTATCCAAGAACTGGAAGATGGTTAGCGTGACACGTCTAAATCCCCCACAATCAATCTACAAGGCTTCAGGCGACAGGAGCAACCTTTGAAGGCGCTCGGCCTTGTTCACCCTTTCAGCTAAGAATCCTACTTTTTCCTTGAGGGGAGCCGAGATTTGAAATATGTGGGCCTTCATCGCCTTAAGTCAATCTATCCAAAGAGCCTACCCTATAATAGATTCAGCTAAAGCTGCGCTTGGAAGATTTCTTTCTCAATCATGAATTCGAGCTTACTACTTGAATCACGAAAGGCGCTTTTTCTCACTATCTATTCAATTCCAACTTCATGCTAACTTATGAAATCAAGCTAATAAGGCCAAAAATAGAGCATGAAGTCCACTGGCAGGAGTATCATGCGAAGTAGAGACATAAGAAGATCCAAAGAAAAGAAGTAAGATGACTACTTCCATTCCTCTCCTTAGACCGACAGTGCTACAAGACAGAAATAAGGCAATTATTACCTAATATAATAATTTGAATTATTATTATAATACCTCACAAACAAGGTAGATGAATTTCCAAGACTATCTCGACCTTACCCTCACACTCAGCTTAGAGCATTCAATCTCGCTTTCACCCCTCAGAAGGACAGAAAGCACTAGCGGAATGAAATCTTGCGCCTAGAAAGAAAGGTAGGGGAACTAGACCTTTCATGACTAAAGGCAAAGGGTAATGGTTATACACCTCTTACCACATTCACTACTTCCAAAGAAATAATTCAAGGACTGGACTACGGAGGGACTTAGAAAAACCTACTAGCAACCTCTCTGCTTCCTATACTTAGAAAATGATCCCAATTAAGCCAATGGTGAGACAAAAGGAACCCCATGATTGATTATTCCCTTAGGCCGATTCTCACTCCTTCAACTAAGAAATTCAAATCAGCACTTGAAGCAGAAGTCTAGCTAAGGCTAGTGCGCTAGAATTCAAATGTCTTGTTCTATTCTAAGGCTCGGACTTGGAGCTGGCTCTATTAATCGATAAGCAGCGGTTGCTTACCCACGGACATCTAAGCCTTCTAGGAAAGTGCATAAAGAGAGAGGGGAGGTAGCTTCCAGAAAGATAGAGTTATCATACAAAGGCGAAATGACTAAGATCTTGCTTAACCAGAAGATAGAATGCTATTGTTGAACTAGGGAGGCAGAAGGAAAGACATTCAGGGCTAAAAGAGTGGAACTCCCTCTAAGGGACCCCAACTGAATAGGAATCTTTTACCTATGGGGAGTCAACTGGCACCTTCTTAAAGCACCTGCCCGGCTTTCTTCCTTTGCCTTCCCTATCTATTCTAAGAAGAAATGGGATCCTGCGCAAAGAAAGCCTCTACCAAGAGGATGCAGGCTGCTAACTCTAAAAGATTTGCTATCGAATACTTTCAAAAAAGGCTGCATTGCATAAGCATGAAAAGATGCTAGAGAGAAAAGGCTAGAACTTATGCTTTGACTTGATTGATAGCTCTTTTCTTTTATACCTATTACAAGTTGATAGAATGCGCATAGTACTCCAACTCCATTCGCCCTTCCCACCCGGGAATCACTTCACTCCAGCATCGTGTCAGTCTTCTTGCATCTTTTCCAACTTTGAAAATCGACTAAGCATTGCGCCAAGCCTACTTGTGAAAAGAAGAGTCGTCGGCCTATTGCAGAGTGAAGGAAGGTATCTTGTCTTGGCCTAGGCCTACTTGTGTCAACACTCATAAAGTGCGGAATATCGTATATAATGTAATTATTGTATATATTTATTAATTTATTTTTTAAAGTATATGTACTTTATTTAGAATTTAATCAGGATGTTTCTCTTTTTCCTCAGGGAATATGATATCCCTTTGCCATTTCCTTGCGCTAGCTATCCACTCCTCTTTTCAATTTTTATCATCATCATTTCACTTTCTTTTCTGTTCTAATTCAAATTCCAGCTTTGGAATCTCTCTTCCTTCTTTGGCTCTCTTTTCTTTATTAATTATCTAATAGACTTCTCTCTTTAGATAGATTTTGCGTTACATAATGTTTCCTAATGATTTTTCTTTTTTTCTAATGCGGAATTCTCCCTTCTATATATCTTTAATTGAATTATAGAACTTTCCCCCTGAGCTGCGAAACTAACAAGTCTATTAGAAAGTCGAATTAGCAACTTTTACTCCAATTTTCAAGTGGATGAGATCGGTCGAGTGGTCTCAGTTGGAGATAGAATTGTACGTGTTTATGGATTGAACGAGATTTAAGCTGGGGAAAAGGTTAAATTTGCCAGCGGTGTGAAATGAATAGCCTTGAATCTTGAGAATGAGAATGTAGGGATTGTTGTCTTCGGTAGTGATACTGCTATTAAAGAAGGAGATCTTGTCAAACGCACTGGATCTATTATGGATGTTCCTACGGGAAAGTCTATGCTAGGGCGTGTGGTCGATGGCTTGGGAGTACCTATTGATGGAAGGGGGGCTCTAAGCGATCACGAGCGATGACGTGTCGAAGTGAAAGCCCCTGATATTATTGAACGTAAATCTGTGCACGAGCCTGTGCAAACAGGGTTAAAAGCGGTAGATTGCCTGGTTCCTATAGGTCGTGGTCAACGAGAACTTATAATCGGGGACCGACAAACTGGAAAAACTGTTATTGCTATCGATACCATATTAAGCCAAGAGTACCATATTAAGCCAAAAGCAACTGAACTCAAGGGCCACCTCTGAGAGTGAGACATTGTATTGTGTCTTTGTAGCGACTGGACAGAAACGCTCAACTGTGGCACAATTAGTTCAAATTCTTTCACAAGCGAATGCTTTGGAATATTCTATTCTTGTAGCAGCCACCGCTTCGGATCGTGCTCCTCTACAATATTTGGCCCCATATTCTGGGTGTGCCATGGGGGAATATTTTCGCGATAATGGAATGCACGCATTAATAATCTATGATGATCTTAGTAAACAGGCGGTAGCATATCGACAAATGTCATCATTGTTACGCCGACCACCAGGTCGTGAGGCTTTCCCAGGGGATGTTTTCTGTTTACATTCATGTCTCTTAAGAAGAGCGGCTAAACGATCGGACCAGATAGGCACAGGTAGCTTGACAGCCTTACCCATCATTGTAACACAAGCTGGAGACGTATCGGCCAACATTCCCACCAATGTGATCCCCATTACTGATGGACAAATCTATTTGGAAATAGAGCTCTTTTATCACAGAATTAGACATGCGATTAACGTCGGCTTATTTGTAAGTCGCGTTTGGTCTGCCGCTCAGTTGAAAACTGTGAAACAAGTCTGCGGTAGTTCAAAACTGGAATTGGCACAATATCGCGATGTGGCCGCCCTTGCTCAATTTGGCTCAGACCTTGATGCTGCGACTTAGGAATTACTCAATAGAGGTGCAAGGCTAACAGAAGTACCAAAACAACCACAATATACACCACTGCCAATTGAAAAACAAATTCTAGTCATTTATGCAGCTGTCAATGGATTCTGTGATCGAATGCCACTAGACAGAATTTCTCAATATAAGAGAGCCATTCCAAATAGTGTCAAACCAGAATTACTACAATCCTTTTTAGAAAAATGTGGCTTAACTAATGAAAGAAAGATGGAACCGGATACATTCTTAAAAGAAATTGATTTAACTTTTATTTAATACAATACAAGGAAAGGAAAAAGGTCTCTTAGGGGTACCACAAATAATGGACTTACTAGTTCTTTTTCTATCTATTAAGTAGGACGAGTGTCCTACCTAATTCAATGCTAGGTAACCAAGTTACTATCCTAGCGGAGCTCTTGAAGGGGGGATCATCCTAATGGATGAGTATGAGCACGTTATACATCTCATATTAGACCCCCAGAAAAAAAACAAAAGAAAAAGCTAAAATAGCTAAAAATAGCCTGCTCCCTTTATCAAATATATGAGATGGGTGGGCCTTTTTAAGCAAAAGGTGATCCACTATCGGTTGTAGTCTTATTGACATATCAAGTCAAGAGGGCGAGGCTCCTCGCAATGGGGGAAAGGGGGGTGGTTAAGCGGGCTCCTTTCACTTGACTGGTTAGTTAGGAGTGATCTTTTTTCGCACATCTCCACTCTTTTTCTCTTTCAAACTAGGAGGATTGGCAATTGGCCAAGATGTGATCTATCCCTTTCCTTGGTTGTAGTGGAGCTTTGGTTTTATTTAGCGAGGAACCGTTTCACTCGGCGTCGAGAAAGATTTGAGATTCCGTAAGTAACTTAGTACATGCTTTCTAAGAAGGGCTTGGAAGAAGAAAATGAAATAGGAACAACCGCGCTGGTCGTAATAGATAGACTTTCTAGATATTGTGTCATGAAATTCCAATTTCATTTTCGCGGTCATATAATGAGAATCGCGACAGTTTTTTTTATACTGGTTACTACACTCCTGGGATCATATTTTGGTTTATTACTAATCGGCATCGATTTAAATTTGTTTGTTATTAAAATAAAATCTATGCTACTCGGCCGGTCTCTCTACTTCATATTAAATAGGCTCGGCTGGGCAGGAGGTCTCTTTATAGCAGACATTTTTTATCTTTGGGATCCCGCGCTGGGTAATATAATGTCTCCAGCAGGGGATTCTGGGGAAATCCTGGGGAGGCCGCCCCCGAACCATCCACCTCATCCGCGTGGAGTGGATCGTGGATTGAGAGGTGTATTAATGGAGAGGGTTCTTCATCGGCCCGAAATAAGGGGGGACACGAAGTCATAAGTCAACAACTGGTGGAGCCTGCCCACGTACCTGCCCCCGTACCGGCCACCGTATCAGCCCCCGCACTATAGGAGCATCCTGGTAACCCTCCGAATATCCAGGATTTTGCCGAACTTCTAGAAAAGCATTAAAGAATTTTGGTAATTATTCAACAAATCCACCGGGAAATAGGAACACGCATTCCTGCGGGGTTCCAAGCCGAGCGGCTGACAGAAGTATTGGAGGAAAGGCATGGCAGGGAAAGAATGGCGGAGATCCTTTAAAGTCTAAGTACCGAATGATGCTAAATCCCCTATTTTAAGGAAGTCCAAGCGGATTTCCGAAACATGAAGGAATCAGGTGGAACTGAGAAATGGATGTGAAAAGAGTGGCAAGGCCGAGGGACATAGTAGGCAAAAAGAAGGGAAATCCACCCGAATAGGTCCCCAGACTACTTAGGTAACCTGAATGGAGGTAGCACTAGTGGACTTTTAGGAACTGGTAAAAAATGACCTCGAACTACATGAAGTCTGATGCCCATTCCGGACTATGTAGGCTGTGGCCGTCCAAGGGCTGGTTGACAATGAAGTGGTAAAATAATATTGAGTCTTCATAAAGTTAAAGAGGCTCTTATGTGATCTTCCCTTTCGTCCTTCTTTTCGGTATGCGCGCACCCAAGGGGCTAGATTCTATTTATATTTGCCATGTATAAACCTTCGCCTTGCCTTGCTTCTTCACTCTGGGCTCACTTATCAAAAGGACACTAAACTAAACTCGAACATCTCCTTAGTAGTCCCTACCGTGATACGTGCGATTACTTCTCTTGTTTGTAAATAAAATGCCTCTATGAGTGTATAAGGCAGGATTCTAGTGGTTCGGTTTGTGTGGATGCTAACGTAGATAAAGGTCGAGCGAAGTAGAGAGTCCAGTTGCTTCCAATAGCTTTCGTCAAGCTAGTAAAACAAAAAGAATCCATTTCTTATTTTGTTTTTTAGTTTCCCTTGCTTTAGCGTTCAATGTGAAAAATGAAGTCAGTATGAGCCTGGTCCTTTCGAACCTGCTACGCCCCTGGGATATCCGTAAAATAATCTTTCAATCCTATTAGAAACTATTAGCGTACCAACGCTCAAGCGAGCTAGTTACACGGCCACTTCTTCCTCTATTCGATTTTTCTTCTTCCCAGGTCGGGGTAGCTTTGGCTCTTGTTGAAGCATTGCCGGAAGCTTCACTCTGTGTAAAGTAAGGAGTTAGCTTATACGGGGAAATCCCCGAATGGGGACCATAGGGGCTTTTTTCAGCACTGACCTTTTCTAGACCGGTCAGATCAGATCCCTACGTAGAAGTTAAGTTTCAAAGCGCTAATAATCTCCAAATATGTTGTTTCATATTTGATTCGGGCAACTCCCGTCCCATCTTTTCATGAATAAACTGATTCTCTGTTTGCTTTTAGGGATACTAGATGAAGCCTCTGCTTGGCCCTTTACTGGCAGTCCTTTGTAATGCCCGAACTCGGGCTACTACCGATTCTAAATTCTATGGGTAACCCTTCCCATGACTACTTCTTGTCGTAAGACAGTTCACTTACCCGAATGGCTGGGGCTTAGACAAGACATAAAAATAATCACTAAAGGCTTGGTGAAGCTCCACCTTTCTCTCCAATTCCATCCGTTGTCTCTCTTATCTCTACCATGTTGATAAAGAAAATTCGTATTTGAGAGAATCGTAAACAGAGGATTTTGTACAGCGCGGTGGCACCATCTATCCATGAAGAAGAGGTGTACATCCTTTAATAGTAGACTAGTTCCATAGTATGGTCAGTCACTCATGAATTCCTTCTCGAATCACTACTGGAATATAGCAACTAGAAAGAAAAGCTTGAAGCAAGTGGAAATGCGTCAAGGGCATTTCTTTCTCAATGGCAGTAGGAAAGCCTACTTGAGTAGTGTGTTGGATCTACACTTGGACAGCTTTATCGAGACTTCACATACGCAGATTGGCATGTTTGTATCCGAACGAAAACACCTTACTGATGTTTTTGTTTCCAGACTAAGATATTTAACTATAAGAAGGGAATCGATTAGAGCCAAATTACCGCCTATGGTACACTTAGAATTTATTACTCAATGAGAAAATGTGTTGACAAAATAGAAAAATCTCGATTTCGATCATCTTTGACGCCTCCTCCATGCCGAGGTTCAGTCTCACCATATCTGGTTCTTGGTAATGCCATTTGCCCTTTTGCACCTCATCCGCCGTCTCGAATAAAATAAAAACTTGTCTAAAGACTAGATGTTGTAGGGTACGTCTTAAAAGTGCTCCTCCACTATGTCGCACCTTACGTCAAGAGGTGGTCGTGGGTTTGCTCCTGCGACTGAACCGAATCTATGTAATCAAGTTTCATGCTCGAGCTCTAGGAGAATGGTGATCCCGTGGAAAAAGATAATTGACAAGGAAGATATGACGTCAACAGAAAAATTACTCTTCATTCGTTGTATGGACCTCAACTGGCTCTACCTGAGAACATAACGAAAAAAAAAATATATATATATATATATATAAGATGATCCGTGATTTCACGACACTCTGAAGAATCATGACGGATTTGTTTGGGAGGAAAAAAAGAAGGATTCGAGGTTGGTTGAGATGCTCCTTCTGTGGCTCATAATGGGTAGCGGCAGTTGGACATATTGATTTGTATATGGAGGTCTTATCCGGTCGATGGATGATAATAGGTGAATTTGACAATATTTATGCCCTAAATAATCACACTTTATTGTTGTTTTGATATTGTTTATGATGAAAAAATGCTTTTATTAGTGTTCTTATTGTGTTACAGGTACACTTGATCTAATGAAGACTAAAAGAGCAAGTTTTGGAGTCAAAAGATGGTGAAAAAGGCCAAAATGTGGTACAAGTCAAGAACTTATGTTGAAAGCAGCCGGGAAGGTGTGATTCCGAGCTATATGGATGTTATGGAATGAATTTAAGTGATTTGGAGCTTTGAAGTCTGAGTAAAAGCTCAAGGAATTAAGCCGGGATCGAGTTCGGGGGTCAAATTTGATAAGTGTAGAACAAGCAAAGAATGGATGAGGCATATTGTGCACTGTTTAGTAAATGGGACATAACGTTTCTCTCACAAATCCAATTTGGCTCCATAATATGTGGTTGGAAAGCTAATTCAAAGGGCGACAACTTTCATGTTTTGAGTTTTTCCAAATTCCCAACGGAACAGGGTGAAACACCGCATTGTCTCCGCGACCGCGGATGAACTACGGAAAAATAGGCTCTCTAAAGTTTTACTGTTTGCGGTCCGTCCGCGGCCGCGAACGAACCGCGGAAGTCGCCCCAGCAGCAGTCCTAATTGTACTCAAACTTTGTTTTTTTAGCCCTAAAACCTCTATATAAACTCCTAGTTTGCCCCAGAGAGGCATGGAATCTTTATTTCATTAGTTTTGCAAGGTTTTTAGTAAGGGAGAATCCTCTCAAACTCTTTCTTCTATTTTATATCAATTATTTCTTTATGATTTCAATTATTATTCTTGTTTGTTCAAGCATGAGTAGCTAAATTCTATTCTAAGGTTTTGATGGAACCTATTAAGTGATGAACTTATCGTTTATGTGATTACAAATTGTGACTTAAATTTCTATTAGTTCAACTTCATTCTTATTGTAGTAATTGGTAGAGCTCCCAATTAGCGGTGCCTATTTAGTGTGCGTAACTTGGAAAAGAGTGCATATTTAGGTTTATTGTTGAACAACACCACACCTAGGTTATTGGAGGAATCTATAACTTTAGGCGTAATGACGGGGTTAGGAATAACAAAGTCTTGGGTGCAATTTTAAGTGAACTATTCAAATTAAAGATAGCTAGGGTAGCTCGGGAGAGTGCACTAGTAAATTATTGTAATTGCTCGGGAGAGGGTTACGATACACATAGCGTTCATGATTGATAGAATATATTAACAATTTGTATGAGCATCACGATAAGGGATTCCATCAATAGGGGAAATCAATATCCTAGTCCTTCTCTATATTATTTTATTCAACATTCAATCCTTTCTTTTAAAGCATTCTTTATTATTGCAAAGTAGTAGTTCGAAAATCTTACACAAAAATATTCTAAATTTTGTGAACTTGATTCGGAAGTACTCTTGGGTTGTGAAAGTTGTGATTGATAGTTTAATTCTCTGTGGGATCGATCTTGGACTTATTAGACCAAGTTCTATTGAGTACGACCGTTGCTTGGACGTGAATCAATTTTGGCGCCGTTGCCGGGGAATTAACGGAATTATCAATTGCCATTGCCAGAACATCAAGATTCTTGTGTATTTAGGTTCTTTCTCAACACTTTACATTGAAATTTTTGACGGTTGTTGAAATTGGGTACTCAGGTCTATGCCTAGAAAATCTGCAAGGACTGGAGAACTAATTGAAGAACTCTCAGACCCAGAGCAAACTTTCCTAGCACGTAACAGGGCAATCAAACAAATTCAGCAATCTCAGCAACCAATTAAACTAGATTTCGACATGGGAGACGTGAACGACCCAAACCGGCAAGTTGGGTTAAACGCGCAGGAGGCGCAGGAAGGTGCACTATATGACTGGGCACGACCAACAGCGGATAATTTGGCAACTGCCATTATTGTGCCAGCGATTCAAGCTGAGTCTTTCCAGATTACTAACACCATGCTACATTTGTTGCAAAACAAGGGATTATTCTCTAGGACTCAGGTTGAAGATCCACAACAACACCTGAAGAACTTTCTCTCAATATGCAAGACACAGAGGCAACCGAAAGTGACACCGGAAGCCATCAGACTATTGCCATTCACGTTCTCAGTTACAGGGGCTGCGCAGGTATCGCTAAACTCACTCCCCATAAACTCTATTGCAACTTGGGATGAGCTGGTCAAGCAATTCCACAACAAGTTTCATCCACCTAACAAGACATCTCAGCAAATTGATGAGATCGTGAGCTTCAATAGAAACCAATGGAGACATTACATGAAACTTGGGGCAGGTTCAAAGGTATGCTGGTTATGTGTCCTCACCATGGTATTCCTGTGCGGATGTTGGGTCAAAGGTTCTACATGGGGCTTTTAGACAGCATGAAGAACATTGTTGATGCTTCAGCAGGTGGGGCTTTTCTGAGCAAGACTCGGAGAGAGGGCCAAAATTTGCTAGACAAGATGGCTCAAAATTCCAGGTGGACGTCCAGGAATGCTCCTATCACACCAGTGGTACACTCTGTACCTCTGGATCCATCCAACACTCTGGAGGAGAACATGGCAACTCTATTGACACAAATGCGCAACCTAACAAAGAAGGTGGAAGAATCAGGGGTCAAGCAGCAGGTTCACATTGTAGACACTACCAATGGTGGTTTATGCACATCTTGCATTAGCCAACCCATATGTAATCCATGGGCTGCAGACCAAGAACATCATCATCAGCATGAGGATATGAACTATGTGGCTAACTATGGAGGGAAGCGACAAGGTAATCAAAACTGGGGCCAACAGGCTCCAATGCAGTAAGATCTCCCCAGCCACAATTTAATGCAGCAGGTATGAGGCCACCACAGAACATGGCTCCATATTCTAGACCTCAAAATTTCGAAAATCAGCAGTAGAGATACCATCCACCTCCACCACCACATGGGGGTAGACAAGATGATGGGTTTGCAAGATTGGAAGCTATGATGCAACAGGTAATTGGGTCAAACGCCAAAACAAATGAGAGGATAGATGCACATGATGCCGCCATAAAAAATATGGAAGTGCAGATGGGTCAGATTGCTATGTCACTTAACAATCGTCCTCAAGGGACATTGCCTGCAGATAAACAAACAAACCCAAAGGACCAAATCCCAAAGTAGATGATGGCAGTGACTCTGAGAAGCGGTAAAGATCTTGATGCTGAGAATGAAAGTGAGAAAATTGACAGACGGGCTGAGACACCTACTCCATTGCCCATTGAACTGGATGAGTCCATCGGGTTGACATAAATTACAGTCCAGCCATTTACTGAAAATACAGAGATGCAGCAGGGAACGGAAAAAGTAACTGAACAGGTAGAGCAGCAGGTTGAAGAAAAAGTGATAGAGAAAGAAAAGTCCCAACTCATTGGGAATAAGAGGCCTCCACCACCATTCCCCCAAAGGTTGGCCAAACACCAGAAGGAAGAGCAATACAGAAAGTTCTTTGATATGCTCAAGCAAATCCAGGTAAATATTCCCTTAATTGAAGCTTTAGAAGAAATGCCTGGGTATGCTAAGATGATGAAAGACTTGATGTCGAGGAAATTTGATTTCCAAGACTTGGCCACCGTGACCCTTACCCAGACTTGTAGTGTAGTGGTCTCCAGACCCATTGCTGAGAAGCTATCTGATCCTGGTAGTTTCACCATCCCATGCACTGTAGGGAATTATGCCTTTACTAAGGACTTATGTGATTTGGGTGCAAGCATTAATCTCATGCCCTTAGTTATTTATAAGAGGTTAGGTATTGGGAGAGCCAGACCCTCCTATATGCTTTTACAGCTTGCTGATAGGACGGTTAAGCGTCCATTTGTTATTATAGATGATGTGGTAATCCAGGTTGGGAAGTTCGTGTTTCCCGCCGATTTTGTTATTCTTGATTGCAAGGTCGACGAAGAAATTCCTATAATCCTAGGAAGACCATTCCTAGCCACCAGAAGAGCCTTAATTGATTGTGAAACAGGGGAACTCAATATGAGGTTGAATGATGAAGAGATCATCTTCAATGTGCAAAAATCCATGAGGCGCCCTAGTGAGTTTGCAAATTGCTCTCTCATTGATGCGGTTGATATGATAGTGGAGAACGACGATACAAAGTTGACTATTGAAGATCCACTTCAAGCATGCTTGATGAACATGGAAGAGGTAAACGGTGAAAGTTTAGCCGAATGGGTATTATCTCTGGAAGGCAAGGGAATTTGGCAGAGAGAGCTTGAGTTCGAGCCTCTACACTTAGAGAAAAGAGAGAACCCTCCTGCAAAACCATCAATAGAAGAGCTACCAAAGCTTGAGCTTAAACCATTACCATCTCATCTCAGGTATGAATTTCTGGGTCCTAACTCCACTTTACCTGTTATTATCTCATCTAGTTTGTTAGATGTGCAGGCTCAAAAGCTTATACAGGTACTAAAAGAATGCAAGACTGCCATTGGGTGGACCATAGCAGACATAAAGGGGATCAGCCTTGCATACTGCATGCACAAGATTCTCCGAGAAGAGGGCACAAACCTTCCAGGAAACGCAAAAGAAGGCTGAACCCGAATATGAAGGATAGGGTGAAAAAGAAAGTGATAAAGTGGATAGACACGGGGTAGATCCCAGGAAAGTTGTCTCATCCTTCTGTGCTATACATGTATTATTATGCCATGAGGACATGGCATGATTTAAGTGTAAGGTGGGAGACTTATCTTGTATTGTATATTGTATATAGTAGATTTAGCTGTAAATTATATTAGATGGCTTGGCCCGATGATGGACACTTGGCAACGGGTCTCTTAAGGTCTAAGTCAGAAAAAAGAAACACAGGAAATTTGAGAATTTTAAAAATCCAAAAATATGAGTAGAGGACTCTTCCTGATGACGGACTATTTAGGACAAGTACTCTTGGGGGAAGTAGTTCACGTTGGAATTTTTCTTTCTTTTATTTTTCTTTTCTAGGTAGTGTATCATCTCCCCCTTGGTTTTTCTTTTGACCATGGTTCTTTTCCAAGGGTTTTTATTGAACCGGGATAGGTAGATTTTTTTTAGGATTAGAGGTAAAGGGGCAACATATAACTCCGAATATGCACATTAGCAAAAGCGTAAATTGAACTTGAGAATGTATTTTCTAAGCTTGATTGTAGAATCTCATTATGCCTTAAATTGCACAATAATGCTTGCTTGAACATCGAAAGGATGGGAAAAAGCTCTATACGATACGCGAGTTGCTGGTGGAATACGAGTAAGGACATTGTTTGCACAAGTCCCTTGCTTGAAGGACTATTGCACTTTTAGTGGTACTGAGACTGTCCCAACCACTACCCTTTATCAAGCTGGTTTACAAGAGTTCTGGCATTCCCAACCGGACAAAACTTCTAGGGAATCTAATTTCTTTCGAACCCCCTTTTATATTTATATGCGGTCCTAACCTTGCTACTCTTACTTCCACTAGCAAGAGAACTTATGCTCGTAACATACCCCTAAGGATATAATCTTACTTCTTGAAGCGAGATACTTTCACTACCAAAGGAGCGGGGCAACTCGAGTTAGACGAGAGGCAGGGATGTAATTCCAAAGAGGCTCGACCAGACCCAAGAACCGGATAGAAGATAGGCCCAACTGTGATACCACTTGCAAGTCCTAGTTAATGACATGAAAGGAGTCACTAGCTTCTTGCTATCGAGCGTCGCTTAGCCTTAGTTTACAAGGAAGCTTTGTCGTACTTAGAAAAGGATGGTTCTAAAGTAGGTGTCAAGCTGAGAAAAGGCGGAGAATTTTTCAATTCAATAAAAGAGAGGCATTGACCAATAAATTTATTCTATACAATAGGAATTCCAAGCCGTAAAAGGCAATGTGAATTCCTACGACTCCTCTCACTCTCAGGGATGGATTGAACATCAGCTATTAGGGAAGGATCTCTATCATTGGTTCATCAGAAGCCATCAAGCACGAAAGCATCAATGAGTGTGCTAGTGAGTCCCAAGCGAAGGAAAGAAGGACATGAGAGGCATAGAGAGGACAGAAGGATAAGACACGACTCAGACCCTGGTAAATTTGATTTTTATTGGCCTTGCTGTCCGCAGATCGATTACTCTCCTTTGAAGGTAATGCCCGTTTGAAGGCAAGTCATGGTATCCGGGATCGGACATCGAAACGGAAGGAGAGGTTTCAAAGTCTATTATGGAAGCGGGCCCCTACTGGTTGTGATACCCCGATCTAGTGGATGAAGGCTAACGTTTTCTATTGGAATAGAGGGATGTGCAGATCAATTCTACTTTTTACTTTGCCATCTAGAGATAGTTTGCCCTGAGTTAGGATACGGAGTTGGAAGAGAATGCTAGTATATCAGTTTATCTTCATCAAAGGCCAAGATCTCCATGAATTATATTATTTTGCGACTCTTTGCTTCTGAGGCAGTTTCAAGTTTAAGCCGATCCTCGAGGACCAATAAAAGGTCACTCCTCATCCCCATCTTATTAAAGGAGGAAGAGGAAGTAAACAAATCAAGGTTTCTACGTACTTCTGTTATGGATGGTGCGGGCAGGGGGGACGGTGGGGAGGCCGGCTCCACCGGTTGGATGCCGAAGAAGACCCCTCGCCTTGGTCTCCAAATAAGTTTTTATAATAGTCAAAAGCACCTTAAAACCACGAATAAGTTGGAGATAAGGGTGATGAGTTGGGATCCTTTAAGGTGGGGGCACGGGTTTATGGTGTTGTTACTTTATGTTTTGGAGTCAATTGATCCTTCGATCAAGTCCTAACTAGAAAATATCTTAAGAGAAGAAGAGAAATCATTTGGATTCGAGGCGAAACCCCTCTCCTTACAGTCAAGTGGCTGAATGCCCCTTTTCGCCGTTGCGGAGTTCTTCTGCTCTAATCTCCGAAATCGAAGGTCAGTTGACTGAGGAGTTAGTATTGATTCATGAAAAGATGCTCCTTTGAAGCTGGAATAAGGAATTGTCCACCTCATCACCCCGAAGAGCAGTGGCTCTGTTGTTTTGTACGCCTACATAGAGAGACTCCAAAAGTACCGACGCTCAATCGAAAGAAAGAGCAATCAACTATATACTTAACTCATGCCCCAATAATCCCTAGACACAGAGAGAGGGTACGAGCTAATCTTTTACTAGAGGGAAAGCTAGCGAAAATCATAGAGCCTGCGTGCTACGCTCTCACCCTCCTTCCATCCGCGAAGCTGAGGCTGGAGAAAAATCGTATTTCCCCGGTGTCATAAGTTACCTTTATATCTTCCTCCCCCGTGACGTTCCCAAAGCGATCGTTATCATTTTCTTGCTTTCATCTTGTCTTGAATTTTTATGGAGTGGCTTTATATCAAGTATAGTTGGTTAGGATGAAGCGTTAGTAGATATAGCAAGTGTGCCGGGGATGCGGCTCGGGTATAGTAGGTCTGGACGCCTAGCATGAAAGAGCATTCTCTGGTAGCAGCAGTATACCTTAGTATCTCTCTAGCTTCCAGTCTATATAAAACGTAGTTAGCAGAGGTCAGTCTGTTTGATGTTTCCTCGCGTAAAGGACTACTTTTGCATCGGCTCTCTCTCGTTAGGTAATTACCAAAGCGAAATCTGCTCTCTCGGAAGTCAGTTTCCTCGCCATCTTAGTAGGACTAGTCTAAAAAACTTTCACTTACTCGGTTTTTTTGTGGGAAGGCCCTTCTAGAATTATGTTTAACGTCCCTTTATGACTTTCTCGATCGGCGCCTCGGGTCGGTAGCTGGGCTCCGGGGCATTACTACCACGGCTACTATCGACCTGAGCCCAAAGAAGGAAAAAATGGACTAAAGCGAGGAGTTTATTAGCCATACATAGTTAAGGAGGATGGGGGTCAACCACTTTCATGACCCATGGCCCAGTGTGTCACTTGGTTAGCATTTGTAGAACAAAATAAGTAGGGCTGGTTTATCGATAGGGAAAGAAATAGGGGAGGGGGAGTTGGTTGTAATTGTGACACATTTTTCGGATGGACGATATGGATTTATTCGAGATAGTTAACCACTTTTTTAACTGTGAGAGGGTGGATGTAATTCAACTCGAACGAAGTGAGTGGGAGGTCATTCAGAACCCGCTCGCTCCAGAACGCGGGGGGGGGGGGGGGGGGGGGGGGGCTCCAAAGGCACTGCCGTAGGCACCATCCCCGACATAAATTGCCCACCCCACTCTCAATCAAAAAGAGCATGCGATACTTCGAAAGGAAATTCACACTTTTGATTGGTGAGCAACTTCACGAGAACATTGTGAAAGGAGGAAATGGCGGCTGTCCGTGCACTTTTTGGAAATGACGGAAATATAGTCCAGTGCCGCGAAAGCGATAATGTCTTATGATCTTATGATCTCCGTGGAGAGGGATACGGAAACCCTCCGCAGATGGGTGGAGAATATAAGGGGGACTTTTATCTCCTAAAGCTACTCATTAGGGAATACCGGCCAAATTAGTCTGTGTGCCGCTTTCTTTCATAACAGAGCCGTTATTCCCGGCTGGCATAGAAGTCTCTCGCGTGGGCGAAGGAGATGCATTTCTTGTACTGGTGGTATTAGACAAGCTCTAAGGGAATAATCTCTTTCTTATTTCTGTATTTCATTCCCATGACGACTAAGAACAGGTAAATCAAAATTTCACTTTGAATTTCGGACCTCAACATCCTGCTCTTCATGGTGTTTCACGATCAGTATTGGAAATGAACGGAGAAGTGGTGGAACGTGCGGAACCACATATTGGATTACTCCAGTGCGGCACGAAGCCGCTGATGCCGAGTCGGCTCCTATGCCGCTAGCTATGCCCTGCTTGGTCCCCCTCCCCCGGCACGGTGGAGGTTCCGTAGCACGTCATGAGCACCGGGCTAAGAGGCGGTTGGGCAACTCAAGCGAACCGGCTTACCTTATTCCAACATAGGGACAGAAGGGAGAAGGTTGTGAAGGTGGCCTCGTTATCCATACCTCCAGTCGGATGAATGGAGGACCAACCGACCCGGGTTTTCTTGAGCATTGGCGGTTTTGGAGTGCCTGTCAAGGGCACTAGCGCATACCCCGAGGTGATCATCCCCACCTGCACCTCACATCTCGGCACAGTGGAACGTGTAACCCACCTGCTGTTCCATTCAACTACATATGTTCCTTTAATCCATAGCTTAAAAGAATGCAGTAGCGAGGGACAATCCGCCCATACACCCAGCGAGGAGGACGGCACTACTGGCAAAGACCGTCTGGCGAAAACGCTGCAGGTGTGAAGCGTGGTAGGCCTGCGCCGTGGGAGCATACCATAGGGAGGAAAGGGAGCCCGGACGGTGGAAGAGTCAAGGGAGGCCGGGTCATTTGACGGAAATGGAAGGCTTCTCCCTACTAGAGAAGGCCTATGGAGTAAAGGGAAGTTGATGAATTATTGGAAAAAGAGGGAGCGAGCCTATATACAATAGAAAATGAAATAAAGCAAATTCCATGAATAGATATAGTCAACAGTACGACAGACAGCGCTGCCTACACGCGAATTAGCTTCCAAGGTTGAGCAGTCTCAATTTCACTACAGGATTTGCGAATGAATGCTGGGCTGGGCCACCTCGAATGGCGTGAGCCGCATGCGGGGAGACTCGCACGTACGGTTTTTATGGGGATCTGGTCGAAAAACTTTTCGGTGCCCACCCAACAAGAGGGACTGAGAAATTAATTAAGTTCAAAACTTATCTTCAAGCTTTACCTTATTTTGATCGTTTAGAGGGCGATCGCGGGGTCACTGAATGAAGTCCTCCATTTCTTTCGTAGGTGCTGACCCGCAGCGAGGCAGAGATGACTAAGTGAAATATGGAATATGGCAACGACAATAGCATGTGGTAGAAGGAGATAACAGGTGGAGCCAACGACCCACTAAGACTAACCTATCTACAACTACATCCCCGAGCGGCAGTCAAACGGGGGCGTGAATGCGAGATGCCAGCGGAATGATCGGCCGGACAGAGGCTAGGGCTGCTTCCTTCCCACCATGTCCTTCCTTGTGTGTCAAAGATATAAAGCGAGTGCACCAGAAAAGAATGGGAACTGGATCGATCTATTCTATGGTGAAGCAACCGAAGCATAACTGCACACTCACATGATCTTTGCCGAGAGATAGGAGCATTCGGTGGAAACGGTGAACTACACTTGCTTCTGGATAGATGTGTGGGATAGAGGGCTCGTGGTACCTTCTGCCCACCCTTCCTCCTCTACTTTGAGAATCGTGTGAACGGAGAGTGGGCAAAAGATAATGAGGTCCTCATACGGAGTCGCACACTTACTTGAGCAGTGCGGGAGACTGGGGAATGGGTCGAATAAACTCCCCTAGGGCTGAAAAAATAAGAGGCGAAGCTTTACTTAGATAGGGCTTTGATTGGTATTTTTTTTCTTAGTGATTGGAAAGGAGGGCGCCTGGGTATGTTATAGAAAGGGAAGGCGGAAGCATCGAATGGCGAAAAGAGGCGGCTCGGTAGGGAAGGAATAGGAAATTGTCAAGGATGACTTCTTTGTTCACGGAACGAAGGGCTAAATAGCGAGAGTGATACTTTGAGCCGGTCTGGATTTCCAACTCCTCGGGAAACTGGTCGAGATAGAAGACAGCACCTTTTTCCCCTATTCCTTACTGGTAGGGCAATCTTCTCTTATGGCCTTCACCCCCCGCCCAGAAATAGAGAACCAAGCCCATTTCTGATATATTTATTTCTGCAAGTAGGGAGGATCCAGAGCGTTGCCCCCTCCTATTCGAGGTTTTTCTTCGCCCCACAAGCACCCAACCTTCCTTTTGCTCTTCGTTCGGTTTGCCTCCATGAACGCACCACTTAGGAGCCCTACTCATATTCCAAAGGCGCTACTTCAATTCAAGCGCAAGCCCCCCCCCCCCCCTTCTATTACATAGCTTAAAAAAGCTATAAACGAAGTACCAAAGTGGTTGTGAGAACGATACGCTTTGGTTACCGGCGAAAGCTTCCAAAGGCAACCAACTTTCCATACTAGTTGTTACCTTACGCTGCCATTTTTCCAATATTATCGAATAGCATGGCCTGGGGCTAAGATAACTCAAGTGGGAGAGCCGTGTTATGGGTGAACTTATTGCACGGTTCATAGAGCACTTGTGTATGTGATGCAAGTGAACGTCCACGAAAAAGCTATCGTAAAGTTTCATTCTTCGTTCCGTCGTTGACCCTATCTATGTCTCTGTGATGGCCTAAGAACACGCTCATTCTTCAGCTGTGGAGAGACTTTTGAATTGCGAGGTACCATTACGAGCTCAATATATACGAGTGTTATTCCGTGAAATAACTCGAATTTCAAATCATTCACTTGCTTTAACTACTCATGCTATGGATGTAGGAGCATCAACTCCGTTCATGTGGGCTTTTGAGGAGCGGGAGAAATTGTTGGAATTCGATGAAAGAGTCTCGGGAGCCAGGATGCATGCCAGTTTCATACGACTAGGTGGAGTGGCACAAGATCTGCCTCTTGGCTTATGTATAGATATTGATTTATTCACACAACAATTTGCTTCTCGTATCAACGAATTAGAAGAGATGTCAATCGGCAACCGTATCTGGAAACAACGATTAGTGGATATTGGTATTGTCACTGCACAACAAGTAAAGGATTGGGGATTCAGTGGTGTAATGTTAAGAGGTTCTGGGGTATGCTGGGATTTGCGAAAAGCAGCACCTTACGATGTTCATGACCAATTGGATCCTGACATACCAGTAGGTACCAGAGGAGATCGCTATGATCGTTACTGTATTTGTATCGAAGAGATGCGACAAAGTGTTCGGATCATTGTGTAATGTCTTAATCAAATGCCTAGTGGCATGATCAAAGTCGATGATCGTAAGTTGTGTCCTCCATCATGATCTCGAATGAAACTATCCATGGAATCGTGCGCCATGTGAAACGTATATCATCGCCGTTCTTAACCGAGACTCGGGTTAAGCTCCGTCTCGGAACCTTGTGGGGTTAGGAGTAAAGCATCCCGAGGTTGGCTCATCTTGTTGAGCGTAGAGAAGCATTGGGAACCCCAATTGTTTTCTTCGGAGCTGTTTCTTTTTTCGTCCCCCCACCCCGGCATAGCGCTTCGCTTCCGGTTCTTCGGAAGAATCAACTTACGAGCTTGCCGGCGGACCATTGCCGTCCCATTCTTGAGTGAGCTGGAGCGCAGCCATCTTATCCACTGAACTAGCTAGAAGCTGTCGCTTGGGGTCGAAGCACTAAAAGAAAAGGACCGAGAAATGCGGTAGCATATGAACCACGGGACCCCCTACTAGTAAAGGAAAAATGGAAGTGCGCTCCAGCACACCAGCTGAAAATGCCCTTTCCCCTTTTAATAATATAAGGTAAGCTTTATAGCTCCAACCTAGTCAAGGGGCTTTGATGCCCTTTGTATAGGTTGGGCTGCTGGATACGGGATCCTCGTAGTAGGTTGGACCAAGATCCAGCCGAGAGAGGGTAGTCTTTAGAAATAATAGGTTGGGAAAGCAAGAGAACGCTTTGCGTTTTCTTATCTTCTTCCTGCCCTAGAAGTAGCACAAAAAGAGAGATTAGCATTATTGACCCAATGATAAAGCACTAACACATTCCTCGTTGGGGCTTCGCGCACTGGGAAAAGGTTGACACAACGGGAAACCGGCCACTAGTTACAAAGCTCCAATAAGGTATCGAGAGGGCTATCATAGTCAGGTGCGAATTGATTACCCCTATTTGTAATCTACCCCTCTTCTTATTTAGGGAGTTGAGGCGAATAATGTCTTGATGAACCATTCGCCACGCATCGGCCACATTCACTTGCTTATCGTAGAGGATGTAAGTACATAGTTCCCCACAAGTATGCTGCTTTTTCCAGAAAGCAGTCCGAGATAACCGTAACCGTGTATATATAGAAATATATCTTCGATGCTGTCATTTAGAAATATCCGCTTCAACTGCTGTTTCACCTCCCAAAGAGAAAAGTTGGCTTGATGAGCGCAGATGAGGAAGGGGGAGCAAGAAAACCAATAATCTTTTTCTTGTCCTTCTACTTAAGGTTAAAGGGCAAAGGGAAGCGCTTTTGCTACTGAGAAAGCGAACGGTAAGCGCGAAGGTTCAAGACTTAGTCGAGCGTTAGCGAAGCTAGATTCTCACAGCGAGGTGCTTCGAGTTAGCGAAGCGCTATAGTAGCGCCGACGCCCTATGTGCTATAATGCTGAGCCATGGACGCTTCGCCTTCTCTATAGAAGCAGTCAACTGAGTTCTGAACGTATTAGCTCCTTGGTAATGGCTTAATCTATAGATAAAAAGCCCTATGATGGGAAACTACCACATTAGGTTTGGAGAGAGATAGGACCGGTTATATAATAGGGGAAGCAGATGCAAGCATTTTCTTTCAATAGACGGCCAAATGACTATAGGATCATCGGTCTACTCTACCTCAATTCACCATTTCGAACCTTATACAGAAGGTTTTTCCGTACCATCTCATTCTACCTATACCGCAGTTGAAGCACCTAAAGGGGAATTTGGTGTCTTTCTGGTCAGTAATGGAAGCAATCATCCCTACCGTCGTAAAATAAGAGCACCTGGCTTTGCCCATTCACAAGGACTCGATTATATGTCCAAACATCACATGCCAGCAGATGTGGTCACCATCATAGGTACTGAAGATATTGTGTCTGGAGAGGTGGATAGATAGGACTACTAGTTGCTCGATCGGGACCTTAGCTTTATTGCGAGCCAAAAACCCAATTAACATTCCCCCTTTATTTATTTGAGGAGATTCTATCCAATTATCAGCCCCGAAGCGGAAAGGAGTAAAGAAAGAAGAGTTGAAGACGGCTTAATAGTAAGAGAGAACCCCCTTATCTCGTGGCTAGGAACAACTATGTAAATGGGATTGGATTCATAGTGCTAGTTAGGGGTAGGTATAAATCTTCATTCATCTTCTTCGATCTTCCTTGGAATATCCATCATCTTGGTCTCGACCTTGTGGAGCTCTCCCGGATCGAAAGTTCCTATTTTGCTGCCTCTTCGATCGTCTCCGACTCCCTAAAAAATTAGAGTGCTTGGTGACCTAGATGGTCAGGGTCTTTCCTTACCTTACCTGAGCCTTATGTCCCTTCAACAATCCTATTCATCTTGCCTTGTCTTGGGGACCACAGTGGACTGATTATCCGATATATAATATCTACTCTAAAGATTAAGAAGATAGAGGGTCTCCCTTCCACAGATTAGATTGGGATTGATTCTCAGGATCGAGCCCCTATCAAAGGCGGCTTGCACGACGTCTCCTTCCATTTGCTCTAGCTATGAAAGAAAAGAATGGGCGCAACACTTTATTCTCTTTTACCGCTCTTTGTTTACTTCTGGCCTTCCCGAACTCCTGCACGGATGGAGTCAGATCTTGGAGTAAGCTCCTTTGTATGGGTAATCTACTGAAGAGTTTAGGCCCCTAATTCGGTCTATGTCTGGGCTGCTACAGTACTCAAAGGCGAGGGGCACCAAAAGCGGATGCGATCAGCCTCAGAGGAGAGGGGCTCCAAAAGTGGATGCGATCGGCCTCAGAGGACAGGGGAGGTAGCTTGGGATTCTAGGCAAAGTGCTTTTTTGATATATAGGCCTTCGTGTAGGATAGGATTTTCATTCCTCCCGCCAAAGCTAGAAAATAAAAGAGCTCTCTCTTTTTTCCAGCCTTTTTTATATTTTAACGGCATATAGTGTGTTTTCGCTTTCAGGGGGAATTCAAGTCAAAATCTAGTACAAGGAGGAAGTGAAAGGCTAGCTACCAGGTATGAAACAGAGTATGACTATAATAAATCATAGAGCAGTGGGGAGCATGCCCATCCTATTAGATATCTTTTGAGCTTCCCCTTTCCTAAGATCCTGGATGTGGTACTGACTCATGAACTTGGTTACTAGTTTGACCTCTTTGTTGGCAAGTCAAGTAACGAAAGGTCTGTTCATTTGTCCAGAAATATGTTTTGGGCCTATCTATCGATTGAACCAGGGGCTGGGCTCTTGTTGATAGACATAAGAAGTGGGATTAAGAATAGGGGAAGAGCAGCTCTACTCATTCTTCTGCTTATGGAAAGACATAAGAAGGACCCTATAAAACATGCAAGATCTCTTAGTAAGCCCTTATTGGCATATCAGGTGCCATTGAACACAGTCCAGGGAAAGCATCTATCTATAGTGATAGTGATCCATCGCCTTGACTTTAGTCTCCACCACATCTATATCCTGCCCGCTTGTAGCGGTTGGTTAGGCTAGGCCGGTTAAAACCTCTCCGCAGTTCTCGATTCTGATTGAACTAGGGAGGATCAGTATTGCTGGGGGAGATTGTTCTTCTTCAGCTGGCTTGTTAACCATGGTCTCTTGAAGGTTTCATTCTTTTACCAGCTCTCCCAGCCAATAACCTGCTAACCCTAAGCTTGCAAGCACCTTGGTCACATCTAAGTCCCTATTCTATTGTTCTATTAGGGACAAAAAGAAAAAAATCTGCCTTTTGCAGGATGAATTGGTCGAAAGCATGGGATGGGCCTTCCCTTCCTTTATGTCATCCCCCACCCTGTCCTATCCACTCTCCCCAAATCTTTACTCGTTATATGAAGAAGAAAAATAAGGAAATCCAATTAGAGATAAGCTCCCCATGAGGATCATGGCATAGGTAAAAGGGAACGAGGAGGCAAGCCCCCCATCTTGTTCTCTTTTTCTCCTCGAGTCGGATGAATCGGCGGTTCCAAGCCTTCCAAAAATGATAGGTATGTGTTGTTTCTTGGCACTCTCTTAGACTGTCTATCCCTTTATACCTGGGTATAAAATCTAGAAAGAAAGTAGCTTCTTTAATATGGTTCAGTAAATAAGAATCCCAGTAATATAGTAAACATTGGAAGAACATAGGAATTTGGGTCCATATAGGAATGAAGAAAGGGCATGATAGGCTAGTTTGATTCCAAGCCAAGCAGCAGGGCATGATCAGTCTTATCAGGCGGGGACTTGCATTCACTAATAGAGCTTCCTACGATCGCACCCTAAGAGAGTGAAAATGGCAAGTTGAATTGTCTAGTTCCGCTTAGTAGCCCAAATCCGCCCCTTTAACATGAAAGTACGCTTTAGCTACTAAGCTTCGAAACAACCCATAGGCTTACTTCGAAGTAGGAGCTTGAAATCAAGTATTAGAATGAGTCTTATTAGGTTTTCCCTAGGGGAAGGCTCCCCCCAACCCCCGTGAGTCCCGTCCTGCCCTGCCTTGAACTAGAACTCGGAAACCAGGACACATAACTATAAGAGAGTAGCTGCCAAAACAAGCTATCTAAGGTCGCACCTAAGATCCGAAGGAATCGCTTGAGAACTAACTGCATACCTGAAGTTAGCTTGTGTCCGCATAGCGTTATCTTATCTTTGAATACTTCCTTTTATGCGGGTAGAAAGATGTTATTTGTGTGGTCTGTTCTAGTGACATCATTTCAATTCTATTGTATTTATGTAGGAACCATTATTTTTGCTTTGTTTGCCGGATTGGTACATTTTCTTTTCTAAAAACCCTTCACTCATAGGTCGTTACATTTTAGGCCATTTACGATTGTTTAAATTGCCTTATATTACAAAGTATAAAGAAAGTCAAGATTGTTCCTGTGGTGAAAAGCCTACTTACTTGCTCTTGCTGCTTTTAATTTAAGAGCAAGTCGGTCTAGCTTCTTACTCTTTCACCTTTCAAAGAAGTCGAAATAGAAAGGGGTAGGAAAGATCCTGTGTACCTTGTTCAAGTTGCGGATCTCCTTCATTATCTTTGAGTTCATTGTTGTTCTTCTGGTTCTCCTTTAAAAGGGGTTGTGGGGGAAAAGCCCCAGCCCCCCTACATGCATTAAGCGATGATGGCTCAAACGAAGCAAACCATTTCTCGTAAGCGAATAGAAAATCACAAGAAAGATTTTAACAAAAGTGACTAGAAAAGAGGCGGTCGAGCAGGTATGAGTGGAAACTATATTGGTTGAGTGAAATTTATAAATTAGGAAAGATTAGACAGAATCCTACCAATCTAAATCAAAGTTTCCAACAGTGAAAAGCTGCCCCTGTCGGTGGGTTGCTTACGTCCATGTAGTCCAAATTTTCGCTTAGGAAAGAAGTCAAAGTTTACTTTTTGCGAAAGGGAAAGTGGCTTTCTGTTAGAGAGTGAGCGAGAGAAATTTTCAGTTGGGAGCCATTCTTTTGCAGCTAGGAGACATGGTTGTTATGTTTTCCAGTTATGAGCCATTGTTATGTCGTCCCTTTCGAGCGGTTCCTTCTTTTCTTTTTTCGATGATTTAAAGGCGACAGCTCTTTTCACCAAGGAATTGGGGCTTAGAGCTGTGAGCTATAACATGTACGCAAGAAGGAAGAATGCCTTAATGGACGGGTACGCTAAGGAAGGGAGTCGCTTGCTTGTTTGGTGTGTTTGAAACCGGGTTGTTTAAACGGGTACGCTAAGTCTCCTTGCAACTTTGCTTAGAAGATAAATTCCCAGTTAGCCGATTACCTTGCCTGGTTAGGAGAACAGTTAGAAATAGGAAAAGATGCGGACACCGAACAGTTAAAGAATTCTCCGTCGCTTCAAGACTGCCAGCCTATTCACTTTGAGCCGAAGCAGACGCTGCCCATGGAGAGCCTTTTTCTTTGTGAACATTTGTGTGCCCATAAGACATGACAAAAATTGGGCTTCTAGACGCCTTACAATAAAGAAGCCCCGGCCCATCGGTGTCTTACACGTCTTCTTCGACCCTGCCGAAGCAGCTTTCTTTCTTCAGGTAGTGAAGTCACTCCGATTTGTGTATGACTTGACGCTCTAAAGTCTGTATCTTGCCCCTAGTTACTTAATTTTATTCGACTTCTATCGCAGATCTGTTATTTCTATTTCTTTCCATTAGCTCTCCAAGATTCCTATCTTTCCATTCCTTCCTAAGAAACAATTTTTTAAGTTTTATTGAATGATTTTTTCTTGTCGTAGTATCCCCCTATCGTGCTAATAAGCTAGCCTTCTATGGACATTTTCTTTTGGTTTAGTTCTTCTAGCTCCTATCCCCGCAGCCCCTGATGGGCAACGCTCTTGGTGAGTCACTTCATCTTTCACGATCGATGGTAAATCCTCTTGCTTAGCATAGTTCATTTTCCCTTTGAGTTCAATCCTATCAGCCTTTGAGTCAGCGCCTTCGCAGCCTGCCTTTCCATTCTTCGCTCTATTTCAATCATTTCTTTTGATAGATGGAGTACCCGGGCATTCTCTTGTCTTCCCATTCCTCTATCTCTCATTTCGCGCATGCACTTTGTGCTCTTGGCTTAACAACATCAAAGAGGAATCGAACCTCTTCCAATTCTGTGTTAACAGAAATCCATTAGATGTCCCCCCGCTCCCCTCCTCCTTCTTCCGTTAGTTTAGCTGTAACGGCCGCAGATAGAGGAAGCAGTTTCTCTATGGGAAATTGAAAATGTCGAAGTAAGTTGTGGCCTATAAATAGGAAGATAAGGCGTTAGCGAACCGACTTGACAGGACCTTTTCTCGAAAAAAAATTCTTGCAACTACGAAAACCACAACACAAGCACTCCTTTTCCATTCATTCTATCTAAGAAAAAGAATTCAGCATAGCCCCCGACCGCCCCACCTTTTCATTTCTTGATCGATATAAAACCAAATGGTCGAGGGCTCTTTTTTAGTGATTTCCCCCCTGACCTCAATGGGAGCGGGGATTTGTTTCTCCTCGGGCAACTCGTCCACGTCTGCAAGATACTTGACGGCGTCGATGAGTTTTTCCAGCATGACTTCGTCCCGCACTCCTCCCTGCTCACGGGCAACTTCTCTTGCCTACACACAGATTTCTTGCAAGAGCCTGTCACACTGGGCGGCATTCTCTTCAGTCTCCTGATGCAATTGCGCTATTTCAGGAAGTGCAGGGGCAGGACCCGCGCAAAAGGTTACTGAAGGGGCGAATGCTGGAAAAGCAAAAGCAACCCAGAAAGGTATTTTCTCAAAAATCTGACTTACGCTTTTAGAACAATAAATCCATTGGAAATTTATCATTGTAGAGCTGGTCATCTTTCATATCGAGCCATTGAAGCAGCGCGTCGTGCTATAATCGGACAGTTCCATCTTGCTATGAGCGGATAATTCCGAAGAAATGGTAAGATATGGGTAAGAGTTCTCGCAGATATTCCTATTACCGGGAAACCTACAGAAGTAAGAATGGGAAGAGGAAAGGGAAATCCTGTGGGATGGATTGCTCATATGTCCAGGGGAAAAATCCTATTTGAAATGGATAGTGTGAGTTTGTCAAATGCTCGACAAACCGCTACATTAGCGGCGCATAAACTATGTTCGTCAACCAAGTTTGTTCAGTGGTCGTAAGCTTATAAATCTGACCCAAATTCTCCATTTTGATACATGCCAAAGCGTTCCATTTCGGCGGATTGAAAGAGCCATCAATCACTTTGATCTCTTTCTTAGAAAAGAAATTGCATAAATTCTTCCTTTTTTTTTCTCCCGTGCTTTCCGTTGATCAACAACCAACTAAAGTGCTCTATACTTCTTCACTACTCGTACATGGAAGGTGGAAGAAATGAAGTCTCTCTTTTTTGGGGGGGAACAGAGCAGTCAAAGAATGAACCAAACCAAATGATTGTTCTAGAATGGCTATTCCTCACAATTACTCCTTGTGATGCAGCGGAACCATGGCAATTACGATCTCAAGACGCAGCAACACCTATAATGCAAGGAATAACAGACTTGCATCACGATGTCTTTTTCTTCGTTATTCTGATTTTTGTTTTCGTATCATGGATCTTGAGTCGCGCTTTATGGCATTTCGACCATAAAAAAAATTCAATCCCGCAAAAAATTGTTCATGGAACTACTATCGAGATTCTTCGAACCATATTTCCTAGTATCATCCTTATGTTCATTGCTATACCATCATTTGCTCTATTATACTCAATGGACGAGGTAGTAGTAGATCTAGACATTATTATAAAAGTTATTTAACATCAATCGTATCGGAGTGCGCCTCTTCACGAGGGTTATTAAAGTGCAACGAAATGCCTTAAAGTTGAATATGGTTCGCGAAGCATCTGGCTTACCGATAATCTCACATTCTCGCCGTTGAGAGACTTTAATAACTATAGCATGCCAGAAATAGGGAGTTGAGGTAGTTAGACCTATACCCCTAAATGCTCCCAGCATAGGAGCCTATGGTTCCATTCTTGTTGTTGCTGGAGGTACACATCCCTCTTCTCGCTGTGGAACGATATACGAGAAATAGATGCTCAGCCTGCAATGTCCGATAATGGTGCTGAAGTAGTGAATCTATCTGCGCCATAGCAGTGGTATACAACTTTGGACCTAATGGCCGGCCTAGTAACCTTTCGGAATGGGGGATCCCCGTTGGCACTAACCACGGTAGTAGTTGCGGAACTACTGGGCCGGGAGAGGACAACCTCTTGTTCCTGCTCCTCTTTCTTCGCTTCGGAGACAGAGGTCCTACAGTAGGTAACAACAGGCATAAGCAAGTTCACCGAAGGGGACCAGCGCTTCGACTCCTCCACCGAGGAGCCGTTCTTGCGAGAAGCAAGGGATGTCGTGAACGGTGGGAGGTCACAGAGAATTGAGCTATTCATAGAGTGATCCTATGATCGATACAGGATATAGACTATCTCATTCTTTATTCTATTCTATTTCTGAAAGAAAAAAAGAGGGTGACTCAACTTCTCAGCTAGTGTTGGTGGTGGGACCTGTTGGCATAATGCACGCTGGAACGTGGGAATTCGAGGTCTCATGAACTACTACTAAAAACCAACTTTGTTTTTGTTTTGTTTGTGGACAAACAATATCCGGTTAGGCCTATGGCTGGATACTTTTAGATCTACGGGCAGGCCGGCCCCGGCCGTTTACATGAGCATAGGGAATCTATACTCGAGCGTTCCACTGGGCCCCTAACAGGATAGGTTAGGAATCACTCCGGATCTTCTTTTTTTGGGCAACAACTTCACTGAGCCGACTAGCATCCCTTTCCACTGTGCATTTTCGAACAAAGAAGATGACCATAGGGTCGAATTCGCTCTTCGAGAAACTACTCGTCCCATGCCTTCTGCCTGTCTCATATGTGTGGAACCTGGTCTTTTTCGGTTCCAGCCTCTCCCTTGAATACATAGGGTAGGTAGGGTTGGGTGAAGAATGGTTCCCTCTTGCCAATAAACATTCCCCGGCGTTCGATTATTATTACTCATAAAGGGTCTTACGGTCGGGAGAACTACCTAACTAAAGAAAAATAGTGTTCTTTCTAAGAGTAGGTGTGGAGAGCTTTTTGCGAGGAAACTTGCAAGTACAGTTTGGGGGGAGGCGGGCGTCGACCCTACCTTATGAGTATTCGGACTATAACAGTTCCGATAAATAGTCACATACTTTTGACAGTTATACTTTAAGGCGCGCCACCTTAAGCGGAATGGAGCAAGGAGTTATCAACTAAATGATAGAAAGGCTACCTTCTCAAGGAGGAAGACTTCTTTCAATATAAAGCAAGGTGTAAGAAAGCTTCTTTCCGACCAGAGTGACCTGGAAAAGAAGCATCTTCCTATAGATAGCTCCTTGCTTATAAAAAGATTTATAATGATAATCCGCTGAAGCTTATTCAGGATTGTTCTTTCTTATTCGAGAGTCTTATCAAACTATCTGCCACTATAGGTGCGACACAGGTAGTAGTGACTGAAAGAGCTGATGCGGCATGATTGCGATTATAAGCGTCCTATTTAGTTTAGTGATTTAGGGACTAGGCCTGTTGAGGAACTGAGATGATTCATCTTAGTCTTAGTATGCCGGGTATGTCTTTGGCCAAGCCCAGGGATTGACAAATCTATAGTGGCGTGTCTATCTTCTTCTGGGCGAGCTGCTGAGCTACTTTTTCTTTCTTTCATTCCATCTGTCTTGCTTGATTGGTTAAAAAGAGCGCTTTGATAAAACTATTCCAAAGAGAGTGTGGCTAAACACTTCTTCACCTTTCGGCCAACAAAGGAATGGTCGGAACTGTGATCCCGATTAGATAGTTGCATTCTTCTCCCATCTATATATTGGCTTGGGGCACTGTTAGGCTCATCTCTCTGAGTTCGTTGAACTCCTCCCAGGTGAATCAATAATGATTGTGGCTGGACTCCTCTATTCATCTATCAATCTCGTTTATGAATTTTATGATGGCCAGGCATAGCCGGAACTCTTCCGTAGGCAGCTCTCGAGGTAGTGGCTTGAAACTAATCTCCCGCAGGACCTTCACCATGATCGGAGCTGAGATGATTCATACTAGCTTGGTTAGGTCAATATCTGTACCATCTCTTCTATTTGATCTAATATAATATAGAGGCTGAAGGTGAGAAATCATCAATTAAAGTAGATGCAGCTTCCCTGGCTTAAAGGACGGAACTCCAGCAAGAAATCTATTGAAGAGTTGGCGCTGGGTTAGCCGAAATCAAAGTTTATCCGGTCCCTGAAAAATTCGCTTTTTATGATTACATCGGCAATAATCCAGAAAAGGGTGGATTGTTCATAGCGGACTCAATGGAGTCAGTTATAGCATCCTGCTTCTTGTTACAAAAGAAATTTCATAAGAGAGATGAGGCAAAGAAGTAATTGATAGAGGTACATCGAGAAGTTCAATACCTTCTTGATCGAGAAAATGTCCTTGCTTGAAATTCTCTTTATTTTTTGAGATTGGGTTGGCGTTCAGTCTACTTCTAAATATGTACTTCGCTTTGTTTAGTCGCTTTCTTCATGCAACTCTACTAGTTAATCGAGAAAGCACCACCCAAAGGGCCTCATAGAGGTGGTCACCGATAGGCTCATCTCAAAGCTGAAATAAAGAATGTAAAGTTCTTGCATTTTTCAACCATAAGGTTGGCTTTTCACTAGAAGCTCAGCCTAGAGTTGATCGTCCAATTCCCCCGAGCTTAGGGGTCAATTTCGGGGGAGTCGGAAACTATTCTATCTTTTCTAAAGGGGAATTCTCCCTTCTATCTATCTTTAATTGAATTATGGAGGTGCAATTTATTTGGAGGAGGTGGGTTCGATAAGAATAGCCATGTACTATTATATGGTGTAATTCTAGATCTCATTCGTATTCCAGTGGTTTGGGCTTAGATGTGACCTTTCATTCCTTAGAGAGTGAGAGGGTAAAGGGGAAAGGGTGGGTGGCCCCCTACAAGTTTTTGAAGTCGGATGGAACGAAAGCGCATATAGGAAACGAAACTCAGACCTATGGTGCCATATAAGATAAGCATTTCCTGTCGGGTAAAGATTTCGAGATTTGAATTGAGTGAGGGCAGCAGTTCCTCCATAATAGCTATGAAAAAAGGAAGTGGAATTTCACCACGAAAAGTAAGGAAGAACTGTGGTTCAACTCCACAGCGTGGTTAGAGCAGCACTACAAGCCAATCAACCAACAAATTGATACGCTTCACAGAAGGAAGAGATAGAATCCAGCTTTTGTTTGTTATCAGGAGTGCAAGTTCCCAACATCGTTCCGGTTCGAATTAGAGAAACTAAGTTCGTTTCGTTATGATAAAATAATCAATCCTGAATAAGGGATAAGTCAGGCGTGTACAGACTATGGCATCGTTAAGCCCTTTTAATTAAGTGTGAAATGTGTTGTTTCAAAGTAGCTAAGGGAAGTTTGGTCGGAGTCCTGATCTTTGGTTATATAGCCGTGTGAGAAGTTTGGTACTCTATTAAGAAGAAAATTCCCTGATCGTCTGTCATATGCACTGCCCATATCCTGAGCCTGCTTAGAAGGGACTCAATAATAGAGATCTTTTTTGACACGCGGACCTAGTTTCCACCAAACTAGATGTACCAGATTCAGTGATGACACTAATGGTACTATCCCATTTTATTTGCTTAGGGCCTGATGCTTAGTTTCCTTCTAACTTAGTACTGATCTTTATTGTTCGATTTGCTTTCTTAGTGCTGACACACTCGTATAACGATCAACCAATGAAGCGGCTGAAGAACCTATTTGACAGCAATCTAGAAGGAACTTCATAAAAAGATTAGAAAGTAAGGAACAAAGTGCTCGTCCGAACAAGCAACGACTGACGAGATAGGGGCATGCTAGCGCTCAAGCCTATTCTAATAAGGGCGTTAGTGCATCCGTTTTCTTGCTGGGGCGTAGCAGTTTGAAATTTGGAAAATATGGAGAGTCACAGAACGAACATGGTGCGGAGATTGGGGGTGTTGAAAAAAGGAGAATATTGAGATGTTGGAAGATTTTTTAATGAACTTTCCATGATGCAACCGAGTTCCCATATTGATACAACACAACTACTTGAACAGTGAAGAAGTAGCTACCAAGCAGAGAAGAAAGAGAAAGAGTGAATGCAGTCTGGGTTCTAGCCTTAAGCAAGACAGAAGTAGGGCTTTCATGCGGGTAGTGAGTCCTAAGTCAGAGGGGAGCAGGTCGCAAGGGTTCTATCCTATGGTGATCTGTGGGGCCTTTCGAACACTAGCTGCCCTTTCCAACGTTTAAGCCTTAGCAATCTCAGTTTGCTGTTGCCAATCCTTAGCAAACTTGTAAACAGAGGGGCTCCTTACCGTGTAGCCGGCCACAACCGTGTGGGGAGCCAAAAGTTGCTAGCCTATCGCTAACTCGAACAGACAGACGTAGTGCTTTTTTGCAAGTTTTAGCAGAATTATGCTACATCTAGCAGCTGCACCTGGTTGGCACTCACAAAGTGCCACACGGAGCAGTACTCCTCCAATAACGCATTGATCCTTTCAGCCATCTGCCCTAACAAAAATGGGGATGAAAACTCGTGGAGAAGTTCAGCTTTGATTTGACCCCAAGAGTTTGAATACTTTTGTCCAGAATCTTCCTGTGAACCTGAAACATTAAGTCGTTCAGTCGTGTTGTGTCACGAGTCTACAAGCCTCATGTTGAGGAAGAAAGATGAGTTTCAATTTGGCATGGAAGCGAAGGAAGCATTTCATGAAATCAAGGATGAGCCCTATTTTCCTTTCGCCCAAAGATTTTTTACTATTAAACTTCATCAAACAAACTGGAGTTAGGCCAACATTCTTTTCTAGGTATGGCCTCATCCGTTGGTGCCATATTTTTCCTTATGCTGGGTGGGTTCCATGGGTGTTGCTTGGATTTGGACTGATTGTCATGTCATTTCCTTGCGTTGATGAAGATTTTGACCTTGTTGGCCCAAAACGAGCATGGTCTTATATCTATTGAGTAATTTTCCACTTGCGGTCATCAGCTCCGCGGGACTTCTATATTTGTTTGCTCCCGTCAGTGTGTCTAGAGTGCTAAAAGAAATAGATATAGTTCAAAAGAAGGTGGGGAGACTTGTTAAGTCATCAAATGAACTTCTTATAAATGAATCTTTTCTCATTGGGAGCTGGGTGTAATAGGATAGCGAGAATGGTTACCCCCAATGAGAAAGGAATGGGCATTTTCGGGCAGGGGGCAGTTTGGTTTCAAGGCCCTCGCAGCAGGAAGAGGCAGTTGTCATTTGAAAGGAAAGGCCCTTTGTATAGAGTTCGAACCCGCGACTTCTGGCGTGACAGACCAGCACTCTAACCGACTGAGCTATTTCCCCCTTTCGTCGCACATGACCGGCGCCTAACCGGGTTTCCCCAGTCAAGCGGACCTGGGTGCCTTTCATTCCCACGCGTTACCCCCGTGTTGATTGTTTCTCATTAATCAAATATCTTACTAACCATGAATGATTTCACATTAAACAAATAAAACCGTACGAGTGATTCATTAACAAGTTTGCAGTTTTTACAACGCCCGACATAACATAATGTATACGTAAGACTGGAGTCCCACAGTTTACATGTCTACAGAGCCTCTAGGATACAAAAAAAGGGAATACAATACTTGCCGGTAACAAGGCTCTGGCTATACCTTACAAAACCAAAATGAAATCTAAACAAAAGTGGCATGAACCACACAGGGCCCCGAGGAAGATAGGGCTCACCAAAACGGGCAGTGGAAGGAGAAGGATACTACTGCCGATGAGCTGAAGTGCCTGCTACTCGATCCACCTACAATCATAACACGAATGTAGCGTCCCCGGCAAAAGGGACGTCAGTACACTTGAATTGTACTGGTATGTATGGACAAACTTTGTCCCAAGTAAACTCAAGCCATTAAATTACATTAAAACTAATCAAACCAGCCAACTATGTTTTCCACCTTTTTCTCATTTCAGATAAGCCTCAACATAAGCACATTCAAGGTCAACAAATAGAACAACAACCAATTAACAACATAAATTGCAAGTAGTCAAACATAGGGGCAATCAGTGCCTCCCCAGGTTGCAAACTCTCCTGCTGCTGTCTCCTTTCACAATTTCACATCATTGATTTTTGTATCAATTTTCAATAGCGATTTTGATCGCTTTCCATCCTTATTGCCCCTGACCACCCTTATTACCTCGGCCACCCTTATCACCCCAACCCACACCTTATTTCCTCACGTTGCGGCGCGCAACACGACCCCGCCTTACAGGTTTAAAACACAACAATTTCAAACAGCAAATAAGGTACTACACACAATTTCAACAAGTTCAAATAAGCAACTTGCACATTGTTTCATGTTCTCAATTATATTTCAAATCAATATCACAACCATGTTACAATATTTCCACAATTCAAGTGTTTCATGTCTTTCCACAATAAACCAATTCTCGAGTGTTTTGTTTCCTTTCCACAAAGTGCCATATAGGCCATCATAAGTATTATTCACAATTCTTTACCCAATTCAACTCTCATTTAACTTTCGGTTCATATTCTATACCACATCACTCATATTTCAACAACAACTTTGAGAATTTCACACAATTTGTCAAATTAACATTAACCAAGCAATTTTCACACATATAGGCGATTTCACAAGAATCAAAATTAGCCATTCATACCTGGTGATGAGTTTTCTTCCTACTTTATGCTTACCCAAGATATCCTACTCTTGCCAACCTTGTTCTTGAAGAATCTTACTTCTACTCACTTCTTTTTACTAGAAATCAAGTTCAATAATCATGCATGAGTGTAAAAATTCTATTTTCAAAAGCTATTATATGCAAACCTCTCTTTAGCCAATTAAAACTGAAAATCAAAGAAAATAGTTAGGGTTTTTACCTTGAAAAGATTGGGGAAGTTGAATCCTTGCCCTAAGATCCCTTGGAATTAAGATGGTTGGAACAATCTTTGAAGATGAAAGATTTCTCTCTCTAAAAACCCTCTCTTCTCTCTCTAAATTTTGGTAAGATGATATGAGAAAATGAGGGTGAAAGGTGTTATATTAAAGAAGAGATCGGGTCAAAATGTTACAAAAATATGGATCGGGTCAATTATGCGGTGCACTTTGCGACCGCAGAATCAACATGCGGTCCGCATAGTGACCGCAGAATGGTCTCAAAAATTACTCCAGCTCTGTTATGGAATGCGACCATTATGCGGTCCGCATTCCTGATCTGCGGTCGCAAAGTGGACCGCATATTCACTATGCGATCGCAATTTCGACCGCATTATTGACACGATTTTGGGAAACTCTCTAGAACGTTTTGCGGCAAGAATGCGGTCCGCATAACAGGTTTGCGGTCGCATTCTTGAGCGCATTATTCGGACCATGACACTATAGCTACTAGGTTTTATGCACAAATATTTTACGGGGCCTTACACCCACTGAGCTATTTCCCCCTTTCGTTGCTACTTTGATTCAATAGTAACCTACCGGCCTATTAGTTTACAAAGTCAACATCGAAGAGTATTCTTAACAAAAGGTAGGCGGTCATACCTAGGGCATGCAGCATAGAAAAACCTTCGCCCTTAGCAAAGGGCTTTCTGAAAGCTCCATTTGAAGCAGGTGCCTAAATAGATTATTCTAGTTCAACTCATTTTTTAAATGCTACCTCAAGAGAAGGGAGGCCTTTGGCCCAGAAGATGCCTTATATGGATAGGGTATATACTACTACAATTGGATTTATTCCCCGAGAGTCCCAATCTTCTTGAAAAAACATGATACGCGGAACCTTGGTTCGTGAATTTTCCAGTTGGAATTCCTACATTTAGTATTTAGTAGTTTCATTCGACAGCTAAAATTCATGCTTTTGACGTAGCATCGGGTGTTCACTTGGAAAACCTTTCTATACTGCCCCATTTCCTATGATATCCAAACCCGTAATATGGTGCTTTTGATGTGCCATTGAGAAAGGAAAGCGCACTCAATCAATTACCATGCCGTGTCGTAAGACAAAAAGTCATCCGCAGGAGCTGAAAGCCACTTGACTCTAAGGAGAGGAGCTCACTATCAGGACGGACGGGTATAAGCGATTAGCGATAAGCTATAGTTTCCCTTTTGCCTCGAATGACTGCTTTAAAGTCAAATGTGATAGAGCTCTTTGAAAGGAGGTTAAGGCATCTGGATTAGGTTCCGAACTAAGGGACTGAATTGGCACCATCTTTTCAGCTATGTCAAAGAGTCATTTCCACGCCACTGATGCTGGAGTTGTCAAAGCTTGGGCTGTCTACTATGGAATGAGGCTAGCATTGGAAGCTTTCTTTTATCGAATAGATGTGGAGACAGGCAGTGCAATGTGGGAGCTGTGCTCCAACAAGACCCGAGCCTAGCATTGGACACATTATGGATGATATTAAAGCTATAATTTCTTCTTTTGAAGTTTCTAATTGAATGCTGATACTCAATGGTAAGAGGGTGGCATATCAATTAGCTAAACTATAAATTTCATCATCAAGGATGGGGAAAATATGTTTATATGAGGTTCCTGAATAAAATTCCTCTAATAAAGCATGGAGTCCATATGTGTAAAGTTAGCTAGTATGGATTCGCGTAAAGCTGTCAAACAACTAACATTCGCGAAAAACCCTGCTGGTAATATCAACATATAATACAAACAAACCTTACAAATTCCTATACTTCTAGCCAGCATGTCGTTACTAGTGGATTTAGTGGTAAACCTAGTTTATGGCTATCCAATTCATATTCTTCTTGCCAGAAGGACCACCACCATTGATACATTGATAGTAGATTAAGTGGCAAACCTATACTATGCCCAAGTGCCGAGATACTTAAGTAATGGTACCCTATTGCTAAACATTCGGCTAGCCATATAATGAAGGGAAGAAGCCCGTCTCTGGAGCTATGCCATTGTAGAATCATTAATATTCGCGAAAACTACAAAAATTCTCAGATCTCTATCAGAGACCAGGACAGGCACGAGAACTCAAAATATTATCGGAAGCTCTTATCAAAGGATTTTACCTCTGTTGGACCTAAAGCCTTAAAATCGAAACCTTAAAGGTAAAGGCCAGGTGCTACTTCCTTGGTGAAGTATCTCATTCCACAAAATTTGAACAAATCTCTCGTGCTTTAGACATGAGAATTGGAAGGCGTATCCCTTACGTAATTTTTCTTAGCCGGTGTGTTGATGATCCATAAGCCCTATTCACTCATTTTTTCTTTTGAAAGCTGTCGACAGTTAGGTTCTTATATTTATTTACTGTTCCGTACTAAATTCCTTTGTTCACCAATCAACTGAAGAACCAATTAGTTGTAGCAGCACCTGCAACTGAAAAAGTAGCCCCGGAAAACATTCAAAAGAAGAGGTCTAGGGCTTGTTCCGGAAAGGGATCAAAGAGAATGTAGTTCATTCAAGGCTCAGACAGAATTAGTTAGAAGCACCTCTTTCTATTGATATTGACTTGATGTGATGTTCTCTTCTCTCGCCCGTAAAACATAGGAAATATCCGCAGCAGACATCTTCAAAAAAGCTGGTTGGAGTTGCTCATTCCCATTTTCCGTTTGGGCAGTTGGTCGGAAAGTACCTAGTTCACTGACGCCTATTCCCTTCGTCTTATTCAAATTTTATTGGCAGAATGCCTTCAATCTAGTCATGTTTGAAGTAAGGAACCAATCGTCATACTTAACTTAACATACACATTTTGTAGAACTTATGCCCCTCCTCTCTTTAAGTAGAATCAGGCTGAGCGATCTACTATGACGATACAATAGGAAGGAAGATACAAATATAGAAGAGAGAGTCTCGCATCCCATGTGGAACACAGAATTCATGCACAATACAACCTAATTGGTGAGACGATGACCTCCTTAGTTATTAGCAGCCAAACCCACTTTATTACGATGGAGTCTTTTTTATACATAGTAAAAAAGAGGTCCTCAGGTCAGCTCGCTTAAAAAAGGTCGATATTCAGTTGTTGTTCCGCAAGCCCTATTCACTCCTAGTTGATACAAGGAATGAATCTCAGCAGGGGCCCATCAGCCCCATCTTTGAAAAGAGAAGAAAGATATGCAGCTTGCTTGCGGCTTTTAAATGGATCTTTCCTTCCTTCTCTACCTACTTCTCAAAACCCTCTGCCCCTTGGAAAAAAGCCCGGGGCACCTTTTTACTGATAAAAAAATAGATAGAATGAATGGGTTTGCTTAATACATGATTTAAACCACTAGCATCTACTTTTGAACCATTCGCCATTACTCTTTGTTGTGAAGCTCATTCCCCGATCCCTACATCAAATATCTGGTCTAGGGAAGGCCGATCAAAGAAAGGACTACTATACTGCCTGGTGTTGATTCGTCAATTTGTGTCTAGTGGGGAGCTTTGTCATCTCAAAGAATAAGTAGATCTTAATCTTAAAGTCATGGATCTCCTGATGGCGGCTAGCTGCTTTCTGCTCTCCATATTAGTTTAGTGCCAACTCCGCTAGGTATAGGTAGGGAGTCTTCTACAAGTTGCGTTACTTGTCGATGACCTGATTTTTGAAGCAGTCGAGATGCCTTTGCTGGGTGAACCCTTCCTTGCATTCTTTTATTGTATTCGCTTCAATCACCCATGATTGAGACAAAGGTAGATGAGAAGAAATTCTTTTTCTTTCATAGTCTGCTAATTTTCTTCTTGTTGCATCTCGTCAATACGATAGGTTGATTTACCTTACTAGTCATATGCCCTAAAGGTTTACTGTCTGGATGGTACTTTTCAACAAATAAGAAAATTACGCTCAAGTGGTGGTTGACAAAATATCTAATCCTCCTTTTCCCTATCTGGTGTGGCCTTAGATTCTGCTGTCCCTTTCCGCTTCACGCAATAGCACGCTCAGAAGCAAGCGGGCTTCACCGGTAGTAGCCTCTTGAATTAGTTGACTATCTTCTTTCCGGCAAAGCATACCAATCCTACACTCCTTACTTCTATGTCTGGTGGAGCTATTCCCAGACAGCCTGAGAGCTGAGTGAGGACATTATTTGAGATGCTTTTTTTCTTCCAAAGTGAAATAATCACTCCTCTAGCTTATTGAGCTTGATCTACATCCGACCTAACTCAATGTTGCTTTTCTGCTTAGACACAGAAGGTTTTTGCTCTCGTATTGCGGGTTTTCCACTTCGTTCAGTTACATTAGGGCTTTATACAACTCTACCTTGGTGATTAAGTTCCGCTTTAGTTGGTGTGAAATGAGCGGATTCTGGGATAGGAGGTCTTGTTGGTATGGAACCTACCCTTCTAGAGTGAAGGATTGTCATCCTATAGCCGAGTGTTTTTAATTTGGATTAGAGTCGAGAGATGAAGCTCATGATTCTGCCGTTAGTGAGAAGCAAGTAAACTCTATAGCCCTAAACTAAAGGAGCAGGTCAAGTTCATTCAGCTTGAGGGATAAATTACGTGGCTGACCTGCCAGTCCATCAAATATCATAGTTTATCCTTAAGAGCAGGAGGTTCCTTGTGTGAAACTTAGATGTTTAAGCACGCACCCTTTCTTTATCTTATGCTATGGGTAGGGAATCAAAGGCAAGGAGCCAACCCCAGGTCCTTTTAGGAAGCAACCTCTCCCCTCCCCTATGGGTTCACCCCTGAGAGTAATGCCTTAACGGCCTTTTAAGCGCCTCTCACAACGGACTCGACACCAATGGGGCGGGATTGGTCATCTTCTAGCTTACTCTGCTAGAACTATTGTGACTTCCATGCTACTAAGCTAATAAGATCGGGAGAAAAAGTTCTTAAAGAATGTTCATTTTATTTGATAAGTAATCAAGGAGCTATGTATATAGCACTCAGATGAGGCTTTGTGAAAAACTAAAGAGAACAGATTCATGTTAAGTTAGCCCAGGGGTAATCCAGCTAAAAATGAAAGACTAAAGAGCATTATCCTCATTCCACTTCCGATTAGATGTGTTAGGCACAATGAGATTTGCCAATACTCTTAGAAATCAATTGAACAAGAAAATCAAGAGTGCTTAGTGCTTGGTCCCAGATAGCAGCTCCTGATGAACTGCCCAGCTAGGCACGATCGCAGACAGACACAAATGGGGCGCCGCTTGCTTTAGTGATCTCGAAAAAGAGGAAGGAAGGGGAGGACGCTTTTGTACAAGAACAAAGGTCGAGTCATAGGGGATTGCTTGAGGAAGGCCCACATACCATTCCGAGGGGTCCTCTCTCTTCCTCATTCTATTTCTTACTTATGGATTGCCTTAAGAAAAACATCATTTCCTTCCTTTTGCTAGATTGAAAAAAATTTTACCGACCAAGCTGGTTCACCTCTATAATTATGTATGTAAGTGTCTTCTTTCCTCCTCCTCTAGTAAAGAAAGGGCATTCTCAGACCAATAGAGCCTATCCAGAGGGAGGACATTCCCCATGGTGCGGTTCGAAAAGGTCTCCCCAAGTAGGTCACCGGGAGCTAGGATAGGCCTGTACTTGTCTAACTCAAGACAGATAGCGGAAATTCTATGAAGATAGATAGATATAGAAAATGTTCAGCGAGTTCGAGGAATCGTAAGTCTCTGAGTGCAACTCCGAATAGCTATCGATGGTTGTCGTAATAGTAGTAGCTCTGTTATTGTTTGATTTTCGGTTGTCTGATCATACTCGAAATATCATGAATATCCTTCGTCGTCTCTCTTCGATTATTCAGAGATTTTTCAAGAGTTCGGTAGTACTTTTCTCTACTTCCTTTCTTATGAACTTTTTCTTTACTTGGACCATTCATTTCTCGATTCCGTCGATTGGCTGCTTTCTTTAATGGAGGACATTCCTCTTTACGGCGGAGACGCTGGAAGGGGTGTTAGCTCTTCGATAGAACCATGTCTTCACGCGGCTGAAGAAGATCCAGGGGATCGGTCCGAGATCGAAAGAGCCTTGGATCAACTTTAATTGGCCAAGATTAAAGAACAAAAAGATTGCTTCGCCGAACAGATTAGCCCTTTAATTGAATCGGAGAAGGCACCACTAGTTACAAGATTGTGGCACCGCAACTTGGGCAAACTTCCATCACCAAGTGAGATGGTCGAAACAATTATTTACCGCTTCGCCAGCAAAGCTCCCTATAATGACAACAAACCCAGTGTCCCCAGGGCGAATTAACGACACTTGAGGGTTTGCTTGACACGAGTACAACAATCGGCGGAGCAGGATAGGAAGGAAAACATGAGTATAAAAAATCATATTTCTTCAATAACTGAAGGATATTTCAAGTAGAAGAGCTGATGTATTGTTTCTCATTTGAATTTCTCTTACATTCTACGTTCCCGAAATGGATCCTATCAAATATTTCACATTTTCTATGATTATCTCTATTTGAGGTATTCGGTGAATCCTTCTTAATAGACGAAATATTACTATTATGTCAATGCCAATTGAATCAATGTTATTAGCTGTGAATTCGAACATTTTGGTATTTTCTGTTTCTTCGTATGGTATGACGGGTCAATCATTTGCTTTATTGGTTCCAACGGTGGCAGCTGCGGAATCTGCTATTGGGTTAGCTATTTTCGTTATTACTTTCCGAGTCCGAGGGACACTAACTATAGAATCTATTAATAGCATTCAAGGTTAAAGATGACTCCTAGAGAGTTACAAAAATACGGAGTTCTCTTCTCCTTTCTTTCTCTTCTTTCTTTTTGATACTTGGTTGGCAGGGTCAGGGCCTTTCTCACTGGGCGAGCACATCCGATTCTAAAGTCCTTTCTTATTCTTAAACCACTTCCCGTTCAGTTGCTAAAAGATAGAGATCAGGCTTTCTAAATGAGATTGAGTTCCACGAATATGCAGGCTAGAAAGATGCTATTTGCTGCTATTCTATCTATTTGTGCATCAAGGTTCGAAGAAGATCTCAATTTATAATGAAGAAATGATAGTAGATCTATGTTTTATAGGCTTTATCATATTTAGTCGGAAGAGTTTAGGTAATACTTTCAAAGTGACTCTCAACGGGAAATTCCAGGCTATTCAGGAAGAATCGCAGCAATTCCCCAATCATAACGAAGTAGTTCCTCCGGAATCCAATGAACAACAACGATTACTTAGGATCAGCTTGCGAATTTGTGGCACCATAGTAGAATCATTACCAATGGCATGTTGTGCGCCTAAGTGCGAAAAGACAGTGCAAGCTTTGATATGCGGAAACCTAAATGTTAAGTTAGCAACACTTCCAAATGCCACTTCTTCCCATCGCATCCATCTTCAGGACGATATAGCCATAAAGATGCACAACTTAGTGGGGAAAAGATTTTGCCCCAGGTGTAGCTCGAAAGCAGAAAGTGTCGAATTCATTCGAGAGAGCTTGGTCATCTTATGAATGGTTTGGGTGTGGGATTCTCTTAAGAATAAAGAATTAGAATATAATACAATTCATGTTCATGGTAACAGAAGAGCGGATCCAATAACAAGATGCTTGACAGAAAAGGCTAGCCTTGTATATACGCTATTTCTGTTTATGTCAGAGGTGCCCAAAGCTAGAAGCAAGATTTCGAGTAGAATATTCAAAGCTTTTGAGTAAGTAAGATGGATGGATTTGGAAGCAAGTGAAAGAACTAGTTGCATAGATATAGATATAGAGAAAGTCCTTTCTCTTAAGAGGGTGACATTAGGGTTTTGAGATCGGTTCTGACGTTGAACAAGTTTTCGACCCGAAAAGCTACATAGAGCTGTCGTATGCGGGTATTACGAGGCCCACGACGTTCTTGATCGCCTCATTCTTCAACCATGGGTTAAGATGTGGCTAAATTCTCTCTGATGGTAGCATATATTACTCTCGAGGTCTCTCAAGCCTCCTCTTGTACCAATGTCTCCATTTTAGGGTTTAAGGAAAAAGGTAATGAAATTCCGATATGGATTTTTGTCGTTGTTACGACAGACGGAGAGCAGTGCCCTATTGGTCTAATTCTTGCTTCCCCTTGGTATCGGTAAAGGGGCTGGTAAGCGCTTCCCAAATGGATTCCTTTCTCTTCCCCGGACACCGAACAAAGGGAACCCTGGCATCACTTGTCGCAGTAAGACCACCCCTCTATAAGCTTTACCTATTGCTCTGATGAACCTCTTTCCGCCTGTTCTCTAGAGTTCAAGAATAGATTCTTGCCTATCCCTTATTTGCCCATTAAGTCCGTTTTCCGCTAAAGGCAGCATGAAAAGCACTTAAATTGTAATACGTAAGAGGAAGGACGACTAAGCAACTATGCTACTATTGGCACCCCAAACTAAAAACTACAACTGGAAATCCATCTTTTGGTGGTCATTATGATCAGAAACTCACTCTCTGGAGAATTATATTGACCTCTCATATAACATGGGGAATCTGGTTAGCACCCATATTTAAGAATAAAAGAACAAAGACTTGACTGGACGGTATTCACGAGGAGATGACAAGCATGAGTGAATAAGGGTCTTATGTTACCATTTTTTGTGGTAAAGAAGATGTTCTTGTTCTTCCATTCCCCAAACCCACTTCAGCTTTCATGATTGGGTTGGCGTTCCGATAGGCGAGAGGTGTAAGCACCGCGAGGTGTGAAGCCAGATCGTACTAAAGACAATGAAACAATTTAGAAAATGAGATATTTAAAAAAAATAACTAAAAGTAGAATGAAAGACAGTCCTATATTGACAAGGATGAGCTTTTTCATGAAGAAAGCTTCGTGCCCAACTGCTTGTATATCGATCAGAAAGAAGCAGCTGCAAATGCTATCAGTGGTTCTTCCTTCCTATCCCATATATCTATAAGAGTTTCTTGATTCGCTCCCATCTTTAATAGGACTGGACTAAGTTCGGGCATATCTCCGTCCCATTTCACGGATGCCTCGCATTGAGAATTGACTCGTCGGATTAACCACATAGTCAGAGAGTTCCCCGTATTCCATTTCATTGGAAACTGAAATAGATCTAAATGGATTGCGTGGTACCCCGGACCAAAGAAATTGAAAAATGAATTGAAAAGAATATCAATATAAGGCCCAGATGTAACCTGTGCGGAGCAAGCCTATACTGGCCTGCAACTGCTTTCTCATTTGCTCCATTAGGGTTCGTTGTCTCATCCTGAAAAGGTTTTTTTCTTTCTTCGGATATACTCTCAACTTTCCCTACTATGCTATCATCAGGTCAGTCAATATCAGTAGTAGAGGAAGAAGAGTAGTACTATTTTTCAGTTAGTCTTAATAGTTTAATAATTCAACTAGTGGTCTTCTTGCCTAAAAAAAGGAGTCAGCCCAACATGGGCAATGATAGACAGACCAAAGGTTTACGCAGTTGTTATGTGCTTGCTTTGTGCACCAGCACAATAGAATTCGAAGCTGTTTGGCGTTCCCCTATAACGGAGTCAGACCCAACCACAATCTCTTAGTATAAAGCGGAGCAGGACCATTGGCCGGATATGACTCCCCACCCAACCGCTCTGTAATGAGTTGGTATTTTACCATCTCATCTTGTCTTTAAATTAATACTTTTGCTATGTTTGAGCAATAAAATTGTGTATTTGATGCGAATTACTTCTATTTTATAGGTTGTATGTGATTTAGAAGTAATAGGAAAGACACCAAGTGAAAACAAGTCAAAATGAGTCGAAAAGAGAGAAAATCTGGGAAATGGCCTCAGTTATCGCAAATGCGAAGAGAACCTTCGCAATTGCGAAGTGAGCAGAAAAAGAGAACCATCGCAAATGCGATGATCAACTTCGCAAATGCGAAGTAGGCAGAAAAATACAAGCATCGCAAATGCGATGATCAACTTCGCAAATGCGAAGTGGGCAGGAAAAGAGAGGCATCACAAATACGAAGGTCAACTTCGCAAATGCAAAGTCAACTGAAGAAGTCAATCTTCGCAAAAGCGAAAAAACCTTCACAAATGCGATCCTCGACAGTTTAAGCATGGGTCGCAATTGCGACCATATGTTCGTAATTGCGAAGGTCGGGCTTCAGTTCTGGGCAATATTGGAATTTCACAAATCTGAACCCCAAATCATTTTTATACTCGCCCAAACAGATCTCTCTGCATCTCTAATTATTTTCTTCATTTTTGGAACATCATCTTACTCTTTGGCTTAGAGAGAACAAGTTTGGAGGCTAGGGTTTTGCACACACACTTGGGTCTTGAAGATTAATGCTTGTGGTTAACGATTTCTTACCCATTTATGTTTATTTCTTCATTTCCTTGCTTTGTATTGTATATCTAAGTGTGTAGTATTTATTTCCAACACTTGAATCTTGTTTATAGGAATATTCATATTTAAAGTGTGGATTAAATACCTTGTTGTGCTTATGTATTGAATGATTTTTATATATTTATGAAGTGAGTTATTGTTACTTTAATTATTCTTGTTCTTTAATGTTTCCAAAGAGAATAGCTAACTCTAGGACTCGCCCATTTACTTTGAAATAATTTTGCGAAAGATAATTCGGAGTTGGGAAAGATTAATTAACAAGAACTTGAGGCGTTAACCCTCATTATATAGATTCGACCTAGGGATAGGATTGAACTACTTGTAGCCTATCGGGTGTGCTTAATCTTCTAATTGTGATTAGGGATAATTCAATTAGGAAGTCTTGTTAGTCTTCGGAAGAAGCTAATTAAGAATTATTATCCGTGGCTAATTAATATAAACTCGCTCATATTTGTAAAATCGTGAAATACATGGGATCGTTACTTGGGTGTGATTCCCGATGCATTCATACTTGTAGCCATTGATCATTTTATTTGCTTTCTAGGTTATTTTACATTTTTGCATTTAGATATAAACATTTTCCAAAACCTAAAATCTTAAGTGTTTGGCTTAGCGCGGCTATCGATAATTTTCTTGCATTCCTAATCGCCTACATATTGTTCTCTGTGGGATTCGACCCCGACTCATAGTTGGGTAAATATATTCCATACGACCATGTCTATTGCTTTTTAGCTGTGGAATTGGACGTTATCAAAAAATGGCACCATTGCCGGGGAACAATTTGGCGTAATTTAGGTTGTTTGAGAAGTAAGCGAAAGTGCTTTGGTCCAAAATTATGAATATTTGTGTAATTATTTTTCTTACCTTGGGTCTATTTTTAGTGTTTGTTTCATGTTTATTTTTTTAATTTTGTAAAAATGGCATCATATAATGAAAATGGGTCGGATAGTAGTTGTTCATATTTTGATGATCCTTGTCCTTATTGTGGAGGACCACATTCATGGCAAAATTGTTTAAATTCTCCCGGGGGTGGATTGTGCGCACAGTTCCAAACCCATAGGTGGAGTATTTGTGATAAGTGTGGTTTCCAAAATGGTCATTGAGATGATTGTGCTTATTTGTTAATCCCATCCCCAAGCCCCCACTATGGTGATTCTACTTGTTTTGGTAAGAATTATAGGGCTATGGAATTGGAAGAAGTGGAGCATGCCCAAAGTGGAGAGTTCAAGCTCATGTTTGAGTGTCTACTTGAAGAAGGAAACAAGGAGCAAAGTGCCTTGGAACATCTCTTGGAGACTAATCTCCAAAATGATTTTGCACTCCAAGGATTGCACTCACAAATGGATGAACAGCCGCCAACCAACTCAATGAGTGTTGTTGATGCCGGCAAAAACATGGAATTTGAGTCAACCGGTGTAAATGCTAATGTGGTTGTTGTTGACTCTAATCCGGGGGAAAAAAGGATGTCAACATAGAAGAATTTCAAAGTGTAGGCTTAAAGTCACATTCCAAGCATTTTTCAACCTTGGAATTGTGTGGTGACACGGGAGTTGAACCACATGAATCAATGAAGGAATGTGAGGAGGAACAACTTTGGCCTTACATTTTTTACAGTTTGAGGAGGCAAGAAATCAAAACGACATTCCTCACTTGAAAGCCAAGAAGTGCAAAATGAAAATTTTAAGCATTGGCTCGAACATCCAATTACCACCCCCATCGCTCGTGGTCATAAGCTTGATTCCAAGCTAGGGGCCCAATTCATATCATCCAAGTGGCGAGAAAAGTGGTAATGTTGTTTGCGTCGTGCCACGACGTTAAATGCGGCGCTTGGTGGGAGGCAACCCATCGTTTTACCAAATTTTTGTCATTTTTGAAATTTTCTTTTTTAGAATAGCTTAGAATATTATGTTGAACTAATCTGCCAAGTTTGAGAATTTTTGGAGTTGATTTGAGCAGGTGGGATGACCCGGAGAGGCCAAACCAGTAGCTATAGGAAAATGCAGGGCCAGTGTTCACAATAGCGAAAATTTGTTCGCATTTGTGAAACTCAGCCATCGCAATTCCCATAAAAAGGTCACAATTGCGAACCGTCCAGGAAAATTTGACCTTCGCAATTGCAAAAGGTCGACATACCACTTTTGAAACAAAATCGATTGAAACACTGGTAAGGTTCCCAAGCTCACCTCTATCACTCTCATCACCAAAATTTCACCTTTTATCACTCCTCATTGCAAATACTCAGGTATGAAGCTTAATCTCACTGTTCTCTCTTAATCCTCTTTTAATTTTCTTGTTCTATTGTGGCAGCCCCCCCCCCCTTCCCCCAAAATGGTACAAAAATGGTTTTTGTTAATACTTGTAAATTCTGGATGAGGCTTGGTTGAGAGTGTGTGCGTTTGTTGTTGTGAAGAAATTTTGGGAAGTCTGAGTACCCAAAATACTTGTCAAATGGAGGAAAACTTGTGTGCTTTTGATGTGTTCGATGGAAGGCCCGAATGAAATTCTTGGCCAAACTATCGACATATGTGATTCATGGTTGTTTATGAAGCTTAATACATGAGTTATGCTTGATTAATGATTGGCATAGTAAAAAAATAGCTGGGATTGAAAAATTTTAGGGTTTAAGCTAAACTCTCTGAAAAAGTGGTTATGGGACAATGGGTTCGCTATTGCGAACACTTTTTCCCATTTGCGACTTCGCAATCGCGAGAAATGGATCGAAATTGCGAAAACCCCTGCCCCAGCACACTTCGCAATTGCGAAGATTTTTGTCGCAATTCCCAATCCTGCAGGCTTCGCAATTGCGAAGATTTCCTGGGAAATGCGATATCAGAGAGTAAACTTCTGAAAATCTGGAAAACCTAAAAAAATTTCTATGTCTGAGTTTTGACTGTCCGATCATTCTTTTAGCATGTTTGCTTCATTTTGCACCATTCTTCGTCGCCATAGCACGTTTTCACTTATGCCACTTGTGACAGGTACTATAATTGAGCAATGAGCGAAAATCCCGAGGGATCCTCAGGTGATAGCCCTATAGATGAGGAGCAAGCATTTGATCAACATCAGTTTCTATCAGTAGAATGCCAAGAAAGATACTATACCGAGCTGATTTCGAAGAAGTTACTCCCGGAGAGTGGCATATAGATGGAAAATGTCCAGGAACGCCTTCCAGAATTCCATCGAAGGCTGGTAACAATGGGATGGAACTGTTTTGTCCCCGAACCTTGCCGAGCAAATGAACAATGGGTGAGGGAATTTTACGCAAATCTCCCGGCTATCAGGTTGAAGAAGCCACAGATGAGAATTCGAGGCAAGGTAGTGCGATTCGGAGCTGAAGATATCAATGCTTTCTATCACTTGCAAAACCATGACATGGGTCCATTCAGAGAGAAAGATTGTGCTTCAGGAGAATGGCTAATGTCAAAACTCTGTCCGGGTGCAGATGTTCCATGGGCCACTGAAAAAAGAGGGATCACCTCAAAAGAATTCACCGCGGAGGCGAAGATATGGCTGGCCATTATATGCAGTCGCATCTCCCCGGTGTCAAACATTTGGAACATCCCTGTTACTCGAGCTCAAATGATAGCTTGCATTCTCGATGACATCCAGCTCAATGTGGGCGAGATCTTCATCAATGAACTAAGAGAGTAGCGGCTTCGAAACAACCCTTCTTTGATATTTCCATCGCTCATCACCGAGTTGTGCCAACTGGCTGGAGTAGAAGAAGCTCCAGGGGACAATTAGGTAGATCCAGGGAAGCTTATTCATCCTTTGAAGAAAAGAGGAGAGGGTGGAGCAGTTAAGAGCAAGAAAAGGAAGATGGGCTCTTCCTCACATGTTGATCCGAGCAGTCAGCCGTCATCCTCTACAGCAGGACCATTTGCTGTGCTTGGCGAGGAAATGCGAGTGATTCGCGAGCTAGTGGCTGGTCTTCCCCAGGGGCCTGGGGAGACATCTGAGGGACCTGCCCATGTCTCAAAGAAAGACTTCCAGAAATACATTGAAGATCAAAAGAAGCAGGGAGATCACATCAAAGCACTGGAGAAAGCGTACACTGAGCTGGCCAAAAGGCATGGCACACTGAGTACCTCACTGGACACCCTAGAGAAGTCCCACACCCAAATGCAAAAGGGAGAAGAAGCGAGATAAATTCTTCACTCGCATGTGGAAGGTTGTAAAGGGGCTATGGAAGGTCCTCAAGCCTCAGGACATGCTACCATCGAGCAGGACAGTGGAGGATGATGAGATTCCAGCTGAGTGGCCTGAGGAGGAAGGAGAGGAGGAGGACTCAAACTCCGATAGCGAGGAGAGCGGTTGATGCAGTATTCAGGGAGCACCTTCCTTCATTTTTACTCTATTATATTCTGTTGCATTGGGGACAATGCAACATCTTTGGTTGGGGGTGGCTTCTTGTATAACTGTTGTTTTGGCGGATTGGTATAGTAGTTATTTTCATGTTGTTTCTAGTACATTCTCATGTCATGTGTTATATTAATTCGTTTATGTTGTTCATGTTGTTATTAGTATATTTTCATGTGACATGTGATATTAGTATGTTTAGTTACTAAATTGTTATTAGCTTTTTAATTTTTTTTAGTAGTATGTTATATAATAGTGGCAATATCCTTGGTTTTCTTTATACCACCGTTCTTTTTCCAAGGATGCCACTGTTCTTCTTGAACCGAGTAAATTTTTGTTGACTTTTCCCGATGATGGATAGATTGACAACTTTCTTAAGGAAATTAGTCTTGTAATTAGGAGTAGCTTTTGTTAAAATTAGAAAAATAAATGGTTTGGAGTTAGGATTTGTGTCCATTGGCCTAGTTGTGGCTTGCTTGGTACCAACATACTTAAACCTCGGCATATGAAGTTTTACTTGTTGAAAAAGAAAAATGATTGAAGTAATGATGTCATGACTTTTAGACTCAACTTGTTGGCTCTTTAATTCACTAAATAGCTTCCTTTATACTATATGTGACCTCTTTGAGTCATTTGTTTCAATTGGATTTTGGATTTGTATTCCACTTGAGTTTTCATGTGCCATGTGTGGTGAGATTTATTTGTGATTCTTTTGTATTACTTGTGGTCTAGAACTTGCCCGGAATGTGCTTCAAGGAGAAATCGTAGACTAACTTGGTTTGAAAAATGATATTAGGCCTTCCTTGGACCGCTAGCATGCCTTAAAAATTCCTACCCGTAAATATTTCCCCTAGTCAACCCATTTTGAGCCTTTAACCTTATTCTTTGGCAACCGTATTACAAGCTTAAATCCTTTGTTCTTAATTGATATAGCTTTTGGCACCCTACCTCCCTAAGTACTTTGAAAGTATAAGCATAGGCTAAAAGCCTAAGTTTGGGGGTGAAGGTTGGAAATTGTGATATGGAAGTTGCTTGAAAATGGTGGAAGGTAGAGAAAAAAAAATTTGAAAAGAAAATGAAAATAAAGAAAAAAATATATATATATAGAATAAAGTGATAAGAAATTGTGAAAAAGGGAAGACTAGGTGTAAAATGAAATAGCGAAGAAAGGATGGAAAATACTTTTGAAGGAAGGAGGCTTTAATTGTAAATATTATAGTGCTTTGGGAGGTTTTGAGTCACTTTAACCGAAATTTTGCCTTACCTTAACCAAAAGCCTAAACCACAACCCTTAAGTCCTAATTGATTTTGAACCAAGTTGTCTACATTAGTGGAGGAATAAATGAAGGGCAAGCCTATGGTACTACTTGTATTCATTTGAACATCTTTTTGAGAGAGAGTGAATTCTTTCCATTTTATATCCCCTTTTTTGTTTGAAACTAAGATTCATGAGTGGGGGATTCTCTGTTAAATGTGAGGGCACATGAAATTTGGGTTGTGAATTTAATCCCATCTTCAATTGGAAAGAATGGCCAAAGAAAGGTTATTGTGATAGAGAGGAAAATGTTGAAGCTTTAGTGTCATGACTTGGTTGTTACTTTGATTTGCATTGGTGGTTGAGCACTTGAAGTACAATGAAGTTTATGTGAAGTGCTTGATAATTCATATGCCTTGGAGTAATTGTTGCTACCAATTGAAGTCATGTGATTGTGCTTAAAGTAGACTTTCTTTTTGGCTTGGTATTATGGAGATGCATTGTTGGGATTAACCACTTGGGAAGAGATTTTGTTGCTTTTGTTGCTTGAGGACAAGCAATAGTTCAATTTTAGAGGTGTGATGAGTTGGTATTTTACCATCTCATCTTGTCTTTAAATTAATACTTTTGCTATGTTTGAGCAATAAAATTGTGTATTTGATGCAAATTACTTCTACTTTACAGGTTGTATGTGATTTAGAAGTAATAGGAAAGAAACCAAGTGAAAACAAGTCAAAAAAAGTCGAAAAGAGAGAAAATCTGGGAAATGGCCTCAGTTATCGCAAATGCGAAGAGAACCTTCGCAATTGAGAAGTGAGTAGAAAAAGAGAACCATCGCAAATGCGATGATCAACTTCGCAAATGCGAAGTAGGCAGAAAAAGACAATCATCGCAAATGCGATGATCAACTTCGCAAATGCGAAGTGGGCAGGAAAAGAGAGGCATCACAAATACGAAGGTCAACTTTGCAAATGCGAAGTCAACTGAAGAAGTCAATCTTCGCAAATGCGAAGAAACCTTCGGAAATGCGATCCTGGGCAGTCTAAGCATGGGTCGCAATTGCGAGGGTCGGGCTTCAGTTCTGGGCAATATTGGAATTCCACAAATCTGAACCCCAAATCATTTTTATACTCGGCCAAACAGATCTCTCTGCATCTCTCATTATTTTCTTCACTTTTGGAACATCTTTTTAATCTTTGGCTTAGAGAGAACAAGTTTGGAAGCAAGGGTTTTGCACACACACTTGGGTCTTGAAGATTAAAGCTTGTGGTTAATGATTTCTTACCCATTTATGTTTATTTCTTCATTTCCTTGCTTTGTATTGTATATCTAAGTGTGTAGTATTTATTTCCAACACTTGAATCTTGTTTATGGGAATATTCATATTTAAAGTGTGGATTAAACACCTTGTTGTGCTTATTGAATGATTTTTATATATTTATGAAGTGAGTTATTGTTACTTTAATTATTCTTGTTCTTTAATGTTTCCAAAGAGAATAGCTAACTCTAGGACTCACCCATTTACTTTGAATTAATTTTGGGAAAGATAATTCGGAGTTGGGAAAGATTAATTAACAAGAACTTGAGGCATTAACCCTCATTTTATAGATTCAACCTAGGGATAGGATTGAACTACTTGTAGCCTATCGGGTGTGCTTAATCTTCTAATTGTGATTAGGGATAATTCAATTAGGAAGTCTTGGTAGTCTTCGGAAGAAGCTAATTAAGAATTATTATCTGTGGCTAATTAACATAAACTCACTCATATTTGTAAAATCGTGAAATACATGGGATCGTTACTTGACTGTGATTCCCGATGCATTCATACTTGTAGCCATTGATCATTTTATTTGCATTCTAGGTTATTTTACATTTTTGCATTTAGATATAAACATTTTCCAAAACCCAAAATCTTAAGTGTTTGGCTTAGCTCGACTAGCGATAATTTTCTTGCATTCCTAATCGCCTACATATTGTTCTCTGTGGGATTCAACCCCGACTCATAGTTGGGTAAATATATTGCATACGACCGTGTCTATTGCTTTTTAGCGGTGGAATTGGACGTTATCACCCTGGCCTATGTTTCTGAATCAACTGCATCGTAAGCTGCTATAGCTTTTTCCAACTACCCTCGAAATGAAAAAGAAACTCTATCCTCAACCCTTCCAATCCTTAGTTCATGGTGGCAACTTCGCCCCGTGCATCCTTTGGTTGTGAGCCCCGCATAGAGGGAGGCTCTAAGGGAAGGGCATAGCGTAAAATATGCCTCGCCTTTTAGAGGTTTTCCACCCTTCTGTTGAGCACCAATTGGAAATCCAATCTGACTTCTAAAATGGAAGTGAGAACAGGTGAGAGGACCCCACTTTCCCGCATTCCACTCCCCACAAGCAGAACACCAGAGATGCACAACACGTGGGCCTTGTCTAATGAACGATGACTTTCGATTCTTCACTTCAAAGAGTAGAGTCGCTGCCCAACCCTACCTATATAACAGAAAAAGAATCGATCACTAGGCCCCGAGCAATTCTACCTTCTTTCCATTATCCAACCCTCATGCGTCCCCTTTCTCCCACTCTTTTAAAGATTTCAATAAAGCCTTCTTAGCTGTGGAAGCAGCAACCGGTCTGTTGGAAAGTTCCTGCATAAGTTGTCGGATCCTAAAAAAAAAGCTTTTCAAGGGACGCGCTGTTCAAGTCGAGTTTCCTTATTATCCCTACCAAGACATCCCTTCTAACTTCCCTATTTCCAAAGGAAAAAAGAAAGGTCGAAAGCTCTCTTTCGAGAGCCTCTTTTGTTGGGTTCGGCGGCCCCAATCACAAGGCTAGATCCAGATCCCCCATAGCCTGTTCAGCATGAGGAATGGCTGGCGGAGCATCAGGATTTCCTTGAACCATTCTCAAGATCTCAGGCCCCCTACCAACTCGCTCCCGGTGACATTAGGCACTACCTCATTTGGACTGGAAATAATATAACTATCCATAAAACAAATCATTGCTGTGTTTTTGGTCTTGTTGAATAAAATGCAAATGAAATGACTTACTAGCCACAGTAGATCCCCGACACAACCTACATTCACAAACGATAATTGTTTAGAAATTGAAAAAAAAATTGAGACGAGAATGTAATGATACATATTATGTGATGTTTTGGGATCATAGAGAAGAAGGAAAAAAAATGACAAAACAAAAACTACAAAGTAAAAATAATAGAATCTCACTCATTTTTAGGTAAGATTTACTTAGCTCACTCCTTGCTCGTAGAGCAAAAAGAAAAGCGTTATCGAATTTCCATCGATGACTTAAGCCTCTTTCTTAAGGGCCTTTAAGGACATGTTTTCTTGTTCATATGTCAAGGGCTAGTAAGGTTTTGCGTGTTGTATCGAATTAAACCACATGCTCCACCGCTTGTGCATGCCCCCGTCAATTCTTTTGAGTTTCGTTCGTGCGATCGTACTCCCTAGGCAGAGTGTTTCACGCGTTAACTAGGCCCCTGATCCACGTAGACCAAGGGCGAACACTCACCATTTATGGCATGGACTACCAGGGTATCTAATCCTGTTCGCTCCCCATGCTTTTGCACCTCAGCGTCGGTAGGGACCCAGAGAGATGCCTTTGCTTTTGGCGTTCCTTCGTAGATCTCCAAATTTCACCCCTACACACAAAATTCCACTCTCCTCTGTCTCACCCAAGTGAATTGGTTTCGAGAGCATTATGCCAGTTTTTGGAGGCTTTCACTTTCAACCCGATTCACCGCCTACGTACCCTTTCCGTCCTGTCATTCCGAAGAAAACTTGCCTCCCCGTCTTACCGCGGCAGCTGGCACGGAGTTAGCCGAGGCTTCTTTCTCGAGTCCTGTCATGATCGTGCACTCGATGAAAGAGCTTTACAAGCGGCATTGCCCTTCTTCACTCACACGATATTGCTGGATCGGGCTTTCGCCTGTTGTCCAAGATTCCCCACTGCTGCCCCCCGTGGGAGTCCGGGCCGTGTCTTAGACCCAGTGTGGTTGATCATCCGAAAAGACCAGCTAAGCATCATTGGCTTCGTCAGCCTTTACTGACCAACTACATAATACTACGCAGGCTCATCAAACAACACTTTTTAGCTTCTTCAGGATTTGGCCTGAACAGTTCGGCAAATTCCCACGCGTTACGCACCCATTCGCTACTTTGTTCTAAACTTTTCTCACCTCCTGGGTGAGACAAGCTACCTTTAGCTAGGAGCCTTTTTTCCTTCTGCCCAGATCCCCGAAAAAAATGTTTGACTTGCATGTGTTAAGCATATAGCTAGCGTTCCTTCTGAGCCAGGATGAAACACTTCTTTTGAGTATGATTGGGCCCTGCTGTGGTAGAACCTGGTGAACGGGGCGTACTATTTCCCAACCTTCTGTGAACTTTTCTTCTATTATGATTTTTGCTAGTTTATTTTTGATAGTATTGGTCTTGTTTAGAGTATCAGTCTAGTCACTCAACTAATCCACTCGTGGAGTGCGTTTGGTATAGTAGTGGTCTGGTAGTTGAGACTTCGCCCCTTCTTCTTCAATAAAGCCGAGCCCAACTATTATATTGATTACGCCAAACATAGCTTTAGAGGCTTTTACTAGATAGGGCGGCAGAATAGAAGTCTCACTACTAGATTTTAGTCTTAAGCAGGCAGCGGCAGTCAGGAATGAATGTTATACTAAACTATCCGCCATTTCATTAGGACAGCACTTGCTTAGTCTTTTTCTAGCTTGATTGCGAAGCATGGTTTGGAAAGGTCAGCTGAAAGACGGTATATATCAACCTTCAAACCTATTCCTTTGTGGCTGGCCCCAGTGCTTAACTTCAGGATCCCTCCACATACATATGAAAAGTAAGCTAGCCGTATTAGCTCATCAACTCGCCTTAACGCACCCTCACTATATAGGTGCGGACTTGCGTACGGTATCACTTGCCTAACAGCTGCCAAAAGCGGAAGCTTCAATGTTGACGGGCTTATTGTCTCCTTTATTATCTTAAAAAAGGGAAAATAAGAGAGGGATCACTCCTCGGGCTGTCGCTAACCATTGCGCCTTCCCTTCTGCTTACACCATTTCTTTGTGAATGCTCCGCTTTGCTCTTTGTCATGCTACTTCCGCTAGCAACAAGCTTCAGATTCTCATTAAGGCACCGTGTTGAGTAGGAATTTGAATAGAAACTCTATTTTGGGGCTCAATGTTGCTGGACTCTACTCCCTTCCCCGGGCTCGCTCCGCTCTATGACCAAAGCTTCAACTCAATCACATGGACATAGGGATTTGACCTACCAACTGCAGGCTCGGGTGCGAGAACGGTATCCATTGCCTGCTGCCCCCTCCCAATAATACGTGTTTATCAACCACCCGCTTACTACAAGAATGTATCATGATGAGAATCAAAGCAGTCTTGTGAATGCCCAGTTCTCCTGTCTTCTTCGGGTCCTTAATAGAACTCAAAACCTTCTGTATATAAACTATATCTTTCTCTTCCTCAGAGATTGAATTGAAAGTCGACCGAATGTGATGAAAGGTTATATGATTAACACATGCAAGTCGAATATAGTCTGAAGGCTTTCTCTTCTAAAGGCAAGGGTGAGGACTCCATTGCGGCATTAAGTAAGGACTTGGAGGAAATCAAGGTTGTAAGGCCCCGTAAAATTTTTGTGCATAAAACCTAGTAGATGTGGTGTCATGGTCCGAATGATGTGTTCGGACCCTTGGTAGTGATTTAAGTTTCAAAAATGTAGAGAAATAATTTTTCCGAAAAAGTGTCAAATAGGCGGTCAAGAATGCGACCGCAGAATCAACATGCGGACCGCATTCGACCGCAAATCGTTCCGGAGAGTTGCCCAAAATCGTGTCAAAAGTGCGGTCGATATGCGATCGCATGTCAAATCTGCGGTGCACTTTTGCGACCGCAGAATCAACATGCGGTCCGCATAGTGACCGCATTCCTTAACAGAACCTGCATAAACTTTGAGGCCATTTTGCGGTCACTTTGCGGACCGCATGTGGGTTCTGCGGTCGCATAGTGACCGCATATTTGACCCCGGCCCAGATTTTTGTAACATTTTGACCCGATCTCTTCTTTAATATAACACCTTTGTTCTTCATTTTATCATATCACCTCACCAAAATTAGAGAGAGAAGAGAGGGTTTTTAGAGAGAGAAATCTTTCATCTTCAAAGATTGTTCCAACTATTTAATTCCAAGGGATCCTAGGGCAAGGATTCAACTTCCCCAATATTTTCAAGGTAAAAACCCTAACTATTTTCTTTGATTTTCAGTTTTAATTGGGTAAAGAGAGGTTTGCATATAATAGCTTTTAAAAATAGAATTTTTACACTCATGCATGATTATTGAACTTGATTTCTAGTAAAAAGAAGTGAGTAGAAGTAAGAGTCTTCAAGAACAAGGTTGGAAAGAGTAAGATAGCTTGGGTAAGCATAAAGTAGGAAGTTAACGGAAGAAAACTCATCACCAGGTATGTATGGCTAATTTTGATTCTTGTGAAATCGCCTATATGTGTGAAGTTTGTTTGTTTCATGTTAAATTGACAAATTGTGTGAAATTCTTGATGTTGTTGTTGGATATTCAAAGTTTGTTGTTGGGCTATGAGTGATGTAAAATGAGAGTTTAAATTGGCAAAGGAATTGTGAATAATGACTATGATGGCCTATATGGCACCTTGTGGAAAACAAACGAAACACTTGAGAATTGGTTTATTGTGGAAATAGATGAAGCACTTGAATTGTGGAAATATTGTAACATGGTTGTGATATTGAATTGGGAAAAAAATTGAGAACATGAACCAATGTGTAAGTTGCTATTTGAACTTGTTAAAATTGTGTGTAGTACCTTATCTGCTGTTTGAAATTGTTGTGTTTTCAACCGTAAGGCGGGGTCGTGTTGCGCGCCGCAACGTGGTGAAATAAGGTGTGGGTTGGGGTGATAAGGGTGGCCGAGGTAATAAGGGTGGTCAGGGGCAATAAGGGTGGAAAGCGATCGAAATCGCTATTGAAAATTGATACATAAATCAATAATGTGAAATTGTGAAAGGAGACAGCAGGAGAGTTTGCAACCTGTGGGGCACTGATTGCCCCTTTGTTTGACTACTTGTGCTTTACGTGATTGATTGGTTATTGTTAAATTGGTTGATTGTAGAAAGTGCTTTGTGTGAGCATTATTTGAAATGAGGAAAATGTGGAAACATGGTTGGCTGGCTTAATTAATTGTTGATGTAATTTAATGGCTTGAGTTTACTTGGGACAAAGTTTGTCCATACATACCGGTACAATTCAAGTGTACTGACGTCCCTTTTGCCGGGGGCGCTACATTCGTGTCATGATTGTAGGTGGATCAGTAGCAGGCACTTCAGCTCATCGGCAGTAGTATCTTTCATCCTCCACTGCCCGTTTTTGGTGAGCCCCTTTCTTCCTCGGGGCCTTGTGTGGTTCATGCCACTTCGGTTTAGATTTCATTTTGGTTTTGTAAGGTATAGCCGGAGCCTTGTTACCGGCAAGTATTGTATTTCCCTTTTTGTATCCTAGAGGCTCTATAGACATGTAAACTGTGGGACTCCAGTCTTATGTATATATATGGTGTTATGTCGGGCGTTGTAAAAATTGAAATCTTGTTAATAAATCACTCGTATTGTTTTATTTGTTTAATGTGAAATCAATTATGGTTAGTAATATATTTGGTTAATGAGAAACAATCAACACAGGGGTAACGCGTGGGAATGAAAGGCACCCAGGTCCGCTTGACTGGGGCAACCCGGTCAGGCGCCGGTCATGTTCCTCGATTTGCGGCGTGACAAAGGTGCATCCACTTCGTCATCTCAGTCTCTTTTTGAGCAAAAAGGTAGAAAAGATTCCACCCTTCTAGCCTTGAGTAGTGGACAGTGTATCATTGATAGCGGTGTTATTGATCACTACTCTGGTAGAGTACCATTTTCTCTTCACTTAATCCATCAACATCATTGAGTAAGCTAAAGCTTGTTGATGGCTCTACTACTCCCATTGCTCAGAGTGGTACTGTGAAAGAAAACCATCTCGTCCTTACCTTTGAATTCTCTTTTATATGTTTCGTCTTTTAATCTCTTGTCTGTGAGCTCCTTAACAAAAAAAATCCTGAACTCCAGTGTAACTTTCATCTCTGATCGGTGTCTTTTTCTGGACCCGAGGACGGGGGGGATCCTTTGGAGTGGACGTGAGGACAAGGGGCTCTACAAAACATCCTTGAGACTTTTGGTCTTATGTCCTCCACACAGGCCTTGAATGCTTCTTCTTATGATGAAGTCGAGTTATGGAATCGTAGATTAGGGAATCTTCACATGTCAATGATGCGAGTCTTAGTTCCTAGTTTATTTGAATCACGTGTGTCTCAGTTGCAGTCTTATGTATGTAAGAGGGCTAAGCATATTCTAAAGTAATATTCCTATAGTGAGAGTCATTGTAGTGTACTATTTGAGTTAGTTCACTCATATGTACGGGGGCCTACCCCTACTCTTTCTTTATTGGGTTATAATGATTTTGTGACTTTTTTGGATTCTTTCTCTCGTCTTACTACTGTTTATCAACAAATATCTAAGGATGAGGTTAGTTTTATCCTTCCTTTGTATCAAAAGACTGTTAAAACTCTATACAATGCTTCTATAAAAAGACTTAAGTCAGAAAATGGTAGAAAGTACATCTCCCAGAAACTGCTGTAGGGGTATTTGAAAAAGCAAGGTATTGAGTCTCAAATGACATGCCCATACACCCCACAATAAAATGGGGTTGCAGAATGGAAAAAGAGACATTAATTGGAAGTTATTACGGCACCTTCCTTTGAGATGAATCTTCAAAAGTCTTTATGGTCTGAAGCAGTGTTAACCTAGGTTTACCTGATTAATAGGGATGCTTTCCGTGGTATTGAAAGGGACCTGTACAAGTGTGAAATCCTAATGCTAAAAACTTTATTCTTCTACCTAATTTCTAAATGTATCGTAGTCATGTGTAGTAAAAAGTGGGATGCTATATTTCCACGATTGGGATTGGTAAATATGTTAATAGATTCTTGATCTATATCTTCCATTTTTTGGTGTGAGTTATGTCTATGTAACCCGGACCTTTCATGAGAAATTGGATCCTAGAGATGTGAGATGTGTCTTCGCTGGTTATCCAACATCACAAAATTCTTTGATCCCATTACAAAAAGAAAGTATGTCTCTATGGATGTTACTTGATTTTCAAATCAACCCGATTTTCATGACCCACAAAGAAAACCTTAAGTCATCAACAAGAAGAACCTGAGTCAAGTGATCAGCCATTTTTTATAATCCCTATGTCATCTGCACATAGAGAAAAACAATACTACTACTCCTTCAGGGGAAGATACGGTCAAGACCAATTGGTGGAAGACATACTGACCTGACGAAGTAAGAGAGGACTAGTTGTCCCTTATGTTCCTCTTTTTAACAGCGAGGATCTTTCCCTTAAATTGGGAAATGTTAATATGCCTCAAGCTGAAGAGAGTGAAACTAACCGTTAAACTTCTTATCTTGATCTTACGATTGCAGTCAGGAAAGGGGAAAAAGATCATGTACCTAACTCCCTTTGAACTACTATATATCCTATCCAAAATTGTCATCCTCCTACAAGGCCTTTATATCCACTTCTAATTCGGTATCCATACCAAAGATTACAAGGGAAGCCTTGTGTGCCCCTCACTGGAAGAGGGCGATGATGGAGGAGATGAGTGCACTTGGAAAGAATGACACATGGGAGATTGTTGATTTACCTCCTGGAAAGAAGACTATGGGATCTAAATGTAAATGGGTATACACAGTGAAATTCCAGCCAAGTGTGGAGATTGAGAGATATAAAGCAAGGTTAGTGGCAAGAGGATTCACACAAACCAAAGGAATAGACTATGGCGAGAACCTTTCAACAGAGGCAAAGGTCATTTCTATTAGAATCTTACTTTCCTTGTCTACACAGAGATCATGGCCATTATATCAGTTAGATGTGAAAAATGCCTTTTTGCATGGGGACTCGCACGAGGAGGTGTATATAGAGATAGCACCCGGATATGGAATGAAAGGGGAGTCACATAAAGTATGCAGATTGAAGAAAGCCCTGTATGGATTGAAGCAATCCAGACGGCGTGGTTTGAGAAGTTCAGTAAGGCCATAGTTTGGTTTGGCTACAAAAGGTGTGATTCTGATCACACACATTTCATAATAAAGGGTGAGAAAGTTAGCCGGATCATAGTAAATATTTATAATATTGTGGTCACTGGTGATGATGTTGATGAGATTGCAAGATTGAAGGCTTACCTGAGCCGCACCTTCGACATAAACTTGGCATGCTAAGGTACTTCTTGGACATAGAGGTTTTCAAGATCTATAAGAAGTATAGCCATCTCTCAGAAGAACCATGTCCTTGATTTGAAGAAAACAGGGATGTTAGGTTGCAAGGCCGCAATTAGCCCAATAGAAAAAAATCATAAGCCTGAAGAAAATAAAAAAGAACCCTTGGATGATGCAGGCATCAGAGGCTTGTGGGAAAACTTAGATATCTTACTATCACTAGACCTGACATTACCTATGCTGTGGGGTTGGTAGGCCAGTATATGCATGCTCCTTATCAAGCACACCTACGTGTAGTATATAGGATCTTGAGGTACCTCAAAGGTTATCTTGGCAAAGGTATGATCTATACAAATCATGGCCATGGGAGAGTTGAAATCTATAGTAATGCTGAATTGGGTGGGTCAGTAGAGGACAGGAGATCAACTTCAGGATGAGAAATGATCGCTGAGAAAGCATCTTGGCGAAGATAAAAGAGTTCGACACCTGAAAACCCCGAAATAAAGCCCGTATTCTCCCTAAACCCCTTATTCTTAGCATGACAAATATTGAATAAAGGGATGACCGAGGGGGTACTGATTTGAGGGAAGCATAAAGGAAGACGCCGAAAGGTTATGTTAAAAGAGATGGCTATGAGACTAGTGCAAACAATATGTTGAAATAGTAGATTTAGTAGTCTGCTTTCTTTCTCCGGGTATGAACTCCTCCCTCGAGGAAGGCCCCTGTTGTGGGAATTCAACCCAGAGGGTATAGTTACTCTAACTATAATAAGCATAGTAAAGTCAGTGTAGAATAATAGAATATCTTATTAGCTTATGAAGGAAGGAAGCAAGTGTCACGCCCCAAATCGGAGAACATGACCGGCGCCTGACCGGGTTGCCCCAGTCAAGCGGACCTGGATGCCTTTCATTCCCACGCGTTACCCCTGTGTTGATAGTTTCTCATTAACCAAATATCTTACTAACCATGAATGATTTAACATTAAACAAATAAAACCATACGAGTGATTCATTAACAAGTTTGCAGTTTTTTACAACGCCCGACATAACATAATGTATACATAAGATTAGAGTCCCACAGTTTACATGTCTACAGAGCCTCTAGGTTACAAAAAAAGGGAATACAATACTTGCCGGTAACAAGGCTCCGGCTATACCTTACAAAACCAAAATGAAATCTAAACAAAAGTGGCAAGAACCACACAGGGCCCCAAGGAAGAAAGGGGCTCACCAAAACGGGCAGTGGAAGGAGAAGGATACTACTGCCGATGAGCTGAAGTGCCTGCTACTGATCCACCTACAATCATAACACGAATGTAGCGTCCCCGGCAAAAGGGACGTCAGTACACTTGAATTGTACTGGTATGTATGGACAAACTTTGTCCCAAGTAAACTCAAGCCATTAAATTACATCAACAATTAATTAAGCCAGCCACCCATGTTTCCACATTTTCCTCATTTCAAATAATTCTCAACACAAAGCACTTTCTACGATCAACCAATTTAACAATAACCAATCAATCACATAAAGCACAAGTAGTCAAACAAAGGGGCAATCGGTGCCCCACAGGTTGCAAACTCTCCTGCTGTCTCCTTTCACAATTTCACATTATTGATTTTTGTATCAATTTTCAATAGCGATTTCGATCGCTTTCCATCCTTATTGCCCCCGACCACCCTTATTACCTCGGCCACCCTTATCACCCCAACCCACACCTTATTTCCTCACGTTGCGGCGCGCAACACGACCCCGCCTTACAGTTTAAAACACAACAATTTCAAACAGCAGATAAGGTACTACACACAATTTCAACAAGTTCAAATAAGCAACTTGCACATTGTTTCATGTTCTCAATTACTTATCAAGCCAATATCACAACCAAGTTACAATATTTCCATAATCAAGAATATTCACACAAGTATGTTCAACCATTTTCCACAATTCAAGTGTTTCATCTCTTTCCACAATAAACCAATTCTCGAGTGTTTCGTTTCCTTTCCACAAGGTGCCATATAGGCCATCATAAGTATTATTCACCATTCTTTACCCAATTCAACTCTCATTTAACTTTCGGTTCATATTCTATACCACATCACTCATATTTCAACAACAACTTTGAGAATTTCACACAATTTGTCTAATTAACATTAACCAAACAATTTTCACACATATAGGCGATTTCACAAGAATCAAAATTAGCCAAACATACCTGGTGATGAGTTTGCTTCCTACTTTATGCTTACCCAAGATATCCTACTCTTGCCAACCTTGTTCTTGAAGACTCTTACTTCTACTCAATTCTTTTTACTACAAATCAAGTTCAATAATCATGCATGAGTGTAAAAATTCTATTTTCAAAAGCTATTATATGCAAACCTCTCTTTACCCAATTAAAACTGAAAATCAAAGAAAATAGTTAGAGATTTTACCTTGAAAAGATTGGGGAAGTTGAATCCTTGCCCGTGGATCCCTTGGAATTAACTGGTTGGAACAATCTTTGAAGATGAAGAACTTCTCTCTCTAAAAACCCTCTCTTCTCTCTCTAATTTTGGAAAGATGATATGATAAAATGAAGAAGAAAGGTGTTATATTAAAGAAGAGATCGGGTCAAAATGTTACAAAAATCTGGGCCGGGGTCAATTATGCGGTGCACTTTGCGACCGCAGAATCAACATGCGGTCCGCAGAGTGACCGCAGAATGGCCTCAAAATTACGCAGGTTCTGTTACAGAATGCGGCCACTATGCGGTCCGCATCCTTGATCTGCGGTCGCAAAATGCACCGCAGATTCACTATACGATCGCATATCGACCGCATTTTCAACACGATTTTGGGAAACTCTCTGGAATGTTTTGCGGCAAGAATGCGGTCCGCATGTCAGGTTTGCGATCGCATTCTTGACCGCATATTGGACATTTTTCGGAAAAATTAATTCTCTACATTTTTGAAACTTAAATCACTACCAAGGGTCCGAACCGCGGCGAGCTTGCTCGCCGCGAAGAATTCCACGCATTCCTAACACATTATTCGGACCATGACACTATAGCTACTAGGTTTTATGCACAAAAATTTTACGGGGCCTTACAGCAAGTGTAGCTTTGAAAGCAGCAAGGAGGTATTAGGGGAAACCTAGAATCAAGGTCGGAAGAATCGGAAATAGACTCGAAAATGGAACCCTTTCTCTAGTGGCCTCTTGGCTTCTTTCTTTACAATCAGTCCGGGCCAGTAGATGCTCCTGGCTCTCAGATAGCTAGAGCACCGACAGATAGATCAAAGAGTCCATAAGGAGAAGAGCCAAGGCTTTTCATTGATAAGAGTTGTATACAATAAGTTTGAGTCTTATATCTTATTCGAGAGAATGTCTTCTCTCCGATCTTGTCTCCTCACTAAGTGGTTGCACACACCTGTCTTACAGATAGAGTCAAGCACGAGACGCGTATTTACTTGTTCTTTTTAGCATGTGCTAGCTAAAAGGTATCTGCGGTTGAATTCGTTGTTTTCCTGGTCGGCTGAGGAAAAGGCAAATGGACATTTTTCGGAAAAATTAATTCTCTACATTTTTGAAACTTAAATCACTACCAAGGGTCCGAACCGCGGCGAGCAAGCTCGCCGCGAAGAATTCCACGCATTCCTAACACATTATTCGAACCATGACACTATAGCTACTAGGTTTTATGCACAAAAATTTTACGGGGCCTTACATCCTCCCCCTTAAGATCATTCGTCCTCGAATGAGGACTTTGAAAATAAATTGGTTTTGAAAGGCATGATATGCAAGCTATCAAAATTTTGACTAACTCTTATATTTTAGAAAAATTTCGCCAGAGTTTCCTTTGTATTATGGACATATCCACCTGTTAGAGGGCCCCGAAACACATTACCAAACAACAATATACAACTACAACACTTTCCACAACTCGTATATACTTTCTTGCCTCAACGAATGCACATAAACTAGTCACTTCAATGAATTCTTACCTTATTTAACCATTTTAACACACCATGTACATTTAACAAACCATTACCAATCTACACTTACTATTAGTTGTTTATTTAACACGCGAATATTTATAAGGATTTCATTTATCAAGAAAGGTTCAAATGACCCAAGGCAACCACACATTTAACTCATTACAAAGTGAAGGAGACTCTACTAATAGGAAGAGGGAAACAACTTAGACAAGATGGCAGTTACTAGGAGTAGAAGGGTCACCTAATTTCTTCTAGGCTTGATCAAACAAATAGGGGTACTTTTCCTTCATCTCTTTTTCTGCTTCCCATGTGGCCTCCTCAACTTGTTGACTTCGCCACAATACTTTGCCAGAGGCTACTTCCTTATTTCTCAATTTACGGACTTGCCTATCAAGAATGGCAACTGGAACTTCTTCATATGACAAATCTTCATTAACCTCTATAGCTTCGATTGGCATGATGGTAGATGGATCTCCTATCACTTTCTTCAACATGGACACATGGAATACCGGGTGCACTGATGACATCTCAAGAGGCAACTCTAGCCTATAAGCAACTTGACCAATCCTTTGAACGATCCGATATGGCCCGACATACCTAGGACTCAATTTCCCTTTCTTTCCAAATCGCATGACTCCCTTCATAGGAGATACCCTCAAGAACACCCAATCATCGACTTGAAACTTCAAATCCCTTCGGCGAACGTCAGCATAGGATTTTTGACGACTCTGTGCTGTTTTCATTCTCTCTTGAATAACCTTGACCTTTTCCATAGCTTCATACACCATATCTGGCCCTAGCAATTCCGCTTCACCTACCTCAAACCACCCGATTGGCGATCTACATCTTCTCCCATACAATGCCTCAAACGGGGCCATCTGAATGCTAGCATGATAGCTGTTATTGTAAGCAAATTCTATCAGTGGCAAATGTTCATCCCAATTACCTTTAAAATCTAAGACACAAGCCCGCAACATATCTTCAAGCGTCTAAATGGTCCGCTCGGCCTGACCATCGGTCTGTGGATGGAAAGCTGTGCTGAGATTCACCTGAGTTCCCAAACCTTGCTGGAACTTCTTCCAAAAGTTAGCTGTGAACTGAGCCCCGTGATCCGAGATTATAGAAAGTGGAGTGCCATGAAGCCTTACTATCTCCTTGATGTACAATCTTGCATATTGCTCCGCGGTATCGGTGGACTTGACAGGCAGGAAGTGAGCTGATTTGGTGAGTCGATCTACTATCACCCATATTGAATCGAACTTATGCTGTGTGCGAGGTAAGCCCACCACGAAATCCATATTGATCATCTCCCATTTCAACCTTGGTATTTCTATAAGCTGAGTTAATCCACCGGGCCGTTGATGCTCGGCCTTCACTTGTTGACAGTTCGGACATTTAGCTACAAAGCTTGCTACATCCCTTTTCATACCGTTCCACCAATAAATCTCCTTAAGGTCATGATACATTTTCGTGGAACACGGGTGTACCGAATACCTGGAAATATGAGCCTCTGCCATTACCCTTTCCCGAAGCTCGTCCACATCCGGAACACATAGCCTATCTTGACACCGCAATACACCATCTTCGCTGCTGAGTACAAATGCTGAGGTCTTGTTATTTATGATTGCTTCCTTTACGCGAACCAATGCTGGATCCATGAACTGTTTTTCCTTGATTTCCGCAACCAATGATGATTCTGCTCCATTATGCACCAAAATATCCCCCTCGTCTAACGCCGAGATACGAACCCCCAAACTCGCTAATTGGTAAACCTCTCGAGCCAGGTGTCTCTAATCCACACCCAAAGGAGCCAAACTACCCATGGATTTTCGACTAAGAGCATCGGCTACCACATTTGCCTTCCCTGGATGGTACAATATGTTCATATCATAGTCCTTGAGCAATTCTAACCACCGCCGCTGTCTCAGATTTAGCTCCTTCTGCTTGAACAAATACTGGAGGCTCTTGTGGTCTGAAAACACCTCTACATGAACTCCATAAAGATAGTGCCGCCATATTTTCAAAGCAAACACAACAGTTGCAAGCTCCAAATCATGCGTCGGATAATTCTTCTCGTGATTCTTGAGTTGTCTGGAAGCATAAGCTATAACCTTTCCGTGCTGCATCAATACACATCCCAAACCGACTCTGGAGGCATCACAATAGACTACAAATCCCTCTGTGCCTTCTGGCAAGGCCAATACTGGTGCCGAGGTCAATCTTGACTTCAATTCCTGGAAACTTTTCTCACATGCTTCGGACCACTGGAACTTAACTGCCTTCTGCGTCGGTTTTGTCAATGGGGAAGCGAGGGTTGAGAATCCCTCTACAAACCTCCGATAGTACCCTGCCAAACCCAAGAAGCTACGTATCTTTGTCGGGGTCGTTGGTCTAGGCCAATCTTTCACTGCCGCAATCTTCTGAGGATCCACCTGAATTCCTTCACTGGAAATAACATGCCCTAGAAAGGCTACAGACTCCAACCAAAACTCACATTTTGAGAACTTGGCATACAATTGATGCTGATGAAGGGTCCGCAATGCTGCTCTGAGGTGAATGGAATGATCTTCCCTGCTCCGAGAGTAGATGAGGATGTCGTCAATGAATACAATTACAAAAGAATCTAGGAATGGCTTGAAAACACGATTCATAAGGTCCATGAAAGCTGCTGGGGCATTGGTTAGCCCAAAAGACATGACCAAAAACTCGAAGTGACCCTAACGAGTTCTGAAGGCGGTCTTAGGAATATCCTACTCCCTGATTTTTAACTGGTGGTACCCAGACCGTAAATCAATCTTTGAGAAGAACTTCGCTCCCTGCAATTGGTCAAACGGATCATCCACTCGAGGCAAAGGATATTTATTCTTGATGGTGACTTTGTTGAGCTGCCGATAATCAATACACATTCGAAGTGACCCATCCTTCTTTCTGACAAAGAGAACCGGAGCACCCCATGGTGATACACTCGGTCGTATGAACCCTTTCTCTAATAAATCCCTCAGCTGCTCCTTTAACTCCCTTAACTCTGCTGGCGCCATTCTGTATGGTGGAATGGATATTGGCTGAGTATCCGGCATTACATCGATCCCGAAATCAATCTCCCTATCCGGCGGGATGCCTGGAAGCTCATCTGGAAACACTTCAGGAAATTCATTCACAATTGGCACGGACTCGAGGGTAGGCACCTCCGAGGTGGTGTCCATTACCCGAACCAGGTGATAGATACACCCTTTCTTAATCATCTTCGAAGCCTTAAGGTAGGAAATAAACCTACCCTTTGGCACTACACCATTTCCTCTCCATTCAATAACTGGCTCGTTAGGGAACTCGAGCCTCATAACTCTCGTTCGACAATCAAGTTTGGCAGAGCACGAATAGAGCCAATCCATCCCCATAATTACATCAAAATCTACCATCCCAAGCTCAATAAGATCGGGCTGTGGTATCACGACCACCCACCGTAACAACACAATTCCTATAGACTCGTGAGGCCGTAATAGAATCACCAATTGGAGTCGACACAGAGAACGGCTCATGAAGCCTGTTCGGGTTCTATCCCAAAGCTTGAAGCAATGAATGGAGTAACATAAGACAAGGAGGACCCTGGATCAATAAGGGCATAGCAATCAATAGTCCGAATAGACAGGATACCTATAACAACATCTGGAGAAGCCTCGGCATTTTGGCGGCCACTCGATGCATAGAATCGGCTAGGTCTACCCCTACCCCGAGCTCCACCCCTAGCCGCCCCACGCCCGATCGATGCTGGAGTACGTGCCGATGATGTAGCAGCCGAAGAACCGGATGACCGAGCAGATCCCCTACCTATACCCCGACGGGGTGCACGGTAGTCCCGCTGAATGTGACCTCTCACCCCGCACCCGAAGCACACTGGAAGGTCAAGGTAGCAAGTCTCTATATGAAATCTCCCACACTTGGGGCATGTAGGTCTCCCCTGCTGTTGGGATCTCACCCCAGGACGACTAGACTGACGAGACCTCCTGCTGTCTGGACCAGGTCTCGAGTAACTGCCCTACTGATGACTGTGCACGGATGGCGGTGCACTCGCGGAGGACCGAGCATATGACTGGGATGGCCCTGATGACCCTTTCCCTGGAAGTGATCTCCCTGAATGACCCATTGACCGGGCCCTGCTGCTACTTTCTCTTTCTGCACGAATCTTCAATTTCCTGGCCTCTGTGGCCCGAGCAAACCCCACGATCCTCCCATAGTTCATATCTGAGTGCAAAGCTGCTGTGGCGGCCTCATTTACTACCAAAGGGCTAAGGCCCTGAACAAACCGTCGAACCCGGGCATCCATGGTCGACACTAAATGAGGAGCGTACTTGGACAACCTTACGAACTCCATGTGATACTCCCAAACACTCATACTGCCCTGTTTGAGAACCTCGAACTCAGTGGCACGGGCTGCCATTGCCTCAGCAGGTAAGAAGTGGTCCATAAATGCATCCACGAACTCATCCCATCTGGCCGGAGGGCTCCCTTCCTCACGGGAATCCTCCCACATTTCGAACCATGAACGTGCCGCTCCCTTCAACCTGTAAGAGGCCAACTCTACCCCCTCTATATCTGTAGCCTTCATCACTCTGAGGGTCTTGTATATCTCATCAAGGAATTCCTGTGGGTCAGCCTCTGGATCGGTACCTGAAAATTCTGGAGGGGCCAGTCGCAAGAACTGGTGGACTCTAGAGCCAATGGAATCTCCCTGTCCGCTGGAGGATGCAGGGGCATCATGGGATCTTTGGGCCTGGGCGGCCACTAACTGTGTTAGCATATGAATGGCTCCCCTAAGATCTTCATTAGAGATACCAGAGCCCGAAGCGAGAACTGTATCTGAGTCAGGAACACTGGCAGGAGGAATGGTGGCATCCTCTACCGCAGCTGGAATAGGGACACTTGGGTTTTGAACAGATGGACCAGGCAAATTCGGGACTGGTGGGTCATTCTCTCCCACGGCATCCGGTACATGATTAACAGTTGCACTTGGGCCGGTATTGGCCCTAAGGCCGAGTCTAGCCTTTTTCTTAGGTGCCATATTCTGAAAATTTGGGAACAAGGCGTGAATTAGACACAGATATTTCCACATTGCACTTTACCGCACGATATAGATTAACAAAGAAGTAGGTAAATTCCTAAATGCCCGTGTAGCCCCCTACTTATATGATGTGGTCGACAACACAACTATAAGAAGGGCACTACTGGGCACGGCTCCGAGACATCCTAGGACACTTTAAAACCATAGGCTCTGATACCAAGTTTGTCACGCCCCATATCGGAGAACATGACCGGCGCCTGACCGGGTTGCCCCAGTCAAGCGAACCTGGATGCCTTTCATTCCCACGCGTTACCCCTGTGTTGATAGTTTCTCATTAACCAAATATCTTACTAACCATGAATGATTTCACATTAAACAAATAAAACCATACGAGTGATTCATTAACAAGTTTGCAATTTTTTACAACGCCCGACATAACATAATGTATACATAAGATTGGAGTCCCACAGTTTACATGTCTACAGAGCCTCTAGGATACAAAAAAAAGGGGATACAATACTTGCCGGTAACAAGGCTCCGGCTATACCTTACAAAACCAAAATGAAATCTAAACAAAAGTGGCAAGAACCACACAGGGCCCCGAGGAAGAAAGGGGCTCACCAAAACGGGCAGTGGAAGGAGAAGGATACTACTGCCGATGAGCTGAAGTGCCTGCTACTGATCCACCTACAATCATAACACGAATGTAGTGTCCCCGGCAAAAAGGGACGTCAGTACACTTGAATTGTGCTGGTATGTATGGACAAACTTTGTCCCAAGTAAACTCAAGCCATTAAATTACATAAACAATTATTTAAGCCAGCCAACCATGTTTCCACATTTTCCTCATTTCAAATAATTCTCAACACAAAGCACTTTCTACGATCAACCACTTTAACAATAACCAATCAATCACATAAAGCACAAGTAGTCAAACAAAGGGGCAATCAGTGCCCCACAGGTTGCAAACTCTCCTGTTGTCTCCTTTCACAATTTCACATTATTGATTTTTGTATCAATTTTCAATAGCGATTTCGATCGCTTTCCATCCTTATTGCCCCTGACCACCCTTATTACCTCGGCCACCCTTATCACCCCAACCCACACCTTATTTCACCACGTTGCGGCCGCAACACGACCCCGCCTTACAGTTGAAAACACAACAATTTCAAACAGCAGATAAGGTACTACACACAATTTCAACAAGTTCAAATACGCAACTTGCACATTGTTTCATGTTCTCAATTACTTATCAAGCCAATATCACAACCAAGTTACAATATTTCCATAATCTAGAATATTCACACAAGTATGTTCAACCATTTTCCACAATTCAAGTGTTTCATCTCTTTCCACAATAAACCAATTCTGAAGTGTTTCGTTTCCTTTCCACAAGGTGCCATATTGGCCATCATAAGTATTATTCACCATTCTTTACCCAATTCAACTCTCATTTAACTTTCGGTTCATATTCTATACCACATCACTCATATTTCAACAACAACTTTGAGAATTTCACACAATTTGTCAAATTAACATTAACCAAACAATTTTCACACATATAGGCGATTTCACAAGAATCAAAATTAGCCATACATACCTGGTGATGAGTTTGCTTCGTACTTTATGCTTACCCAAGATATCCTACTCTTGCCAACCTTGTTCTTGAAGACTCTTACTTCTACTCACTTCTTTTTACTAGAAATCAAGTTCAATAATCATGCATGAGTGTAAAAATTCTATTTTCAAAAGCTATTATATGCAAACCTCTCTTTACCCAATTAAAACTAAAAATCAAAGAAAATAGTTAGGGTTTTTACCTTGAAAAGATTGGGGAAGTTGAATCCTTGCCCTAGGATCCATTGGAATTAAGTGGTTGGAACAATCTTTGAAGATGAAGAACTTCTCTCTCTAAAAACCCTCTCTTCTCTCTCTAATTTTGGTAAGATGATATGATTAAATGAAGAAGAAAGGTGTTATATTAAAGAAGAGATCGGGTCAAAATGTTACAAAAATCTGGACCGGGTAAATTATGCGGTGCACTTTGCGACCGCAGAATCAACATGCGGTCCGCAGAGTGACCGCAGAATGGCCTCAAAATTACGCAGGTTCTGTTACAGAATGCGGCCAATATGCGGTCCGCATCTTTGATCTGCGGTCGCAAAATGCACCGCAGATTCACTATACGATCGCATATCGACCGCATTTTCAACACGATTTTGGGAAACTCTTTGGAATGTTTTGCGGCAAGAATGCGGTCCGCATGTCAGGTTTGCGATCGGATTCTTGACCGCATATTGGACATTTTTCGGAAAAATTAATTCTCTACATTTTTGAAACTTAAATCACTACCAAGGGTCCGAACCGCGGCGAGCAAGCTCGCCGCGAAGAATTCCACGCATTCCTAACACATTATTCGGACCATGACACTATAGCTACTACGTTTTATGCACAAAAAATTTACGGGGCCTTACAGCAAGTGTAGCTTTGAAAGTAGCAAGGAGGCATTAGGGGAAACCTAGATTCAAGGTCGGAAGAATCGGAAATAGACTCGAAAACAGAACCCTTTATCTAGCGGCCTCTTGGCTTCTTTCTTTACAATCAGTTCGGGCCAGTAGATGCTCCTGGCTCTCACATAGCTAGAGCACCGACAGATAGATCAAAGAGTCCATAAGGAGAAGAGCCAAGGCTTTTCATTGATAAGAGTTGTATACAATAAGTTTGAGTCTTATATCTTATTCGGGAGAATTTCTTCTCTCCAATCTTGTCTCCTCACTAAGTGGTTGCACACACCTGTCTTACAGATAGAGTCAAGCACGAGACGCATATTTACTTGTTCTTTTTAGCATGTACTAGCTAAAAGGTATCTGCGGTTGTATTCGTTGTTTTCCTGGTCGGCTGAGGAAAAGGCAAATGGTATTTAGAGGAATAGACAAGGCATGGCTTTCGTCTTGATGAAGTGTAGAACGGGGTTGTATTTCCATTGAGCCGGGGAGACAATCCAAATTGTAGTCAGTGTCCATTATTTGATTGAGCACGATGTGGTCTGCTAGTCGCATTAAACCATCCAACGGAGTACCGTCAGCCCCCAAAAGTGCTTTCCTTCTCGCGCGAAAGAAAAAAGATGTTTAGCTTTTTTGTCTGCCTCCTTTACCTATCAAAGATTCTGTTAACATTGCATATGGCACTCTCTTACCTCTTTCACACTGTGGGTCTATGTATTCATCCCGAATTCTTCATGATAGATTCCATTTTCCTCCAAAATCTACTTGTTTTCTGTCAGTCACCTTGCAGGTAACCATCTTCGTCTCATATTTTCTTCTTCTGAGTATCTTATCCATGATCAGCGCAGGGAAAGGATTGTTGGCCGGTTGGGAAAGCTTTATTTTACGTATATTCTTCTCTACATTCCTTTTTTTCAACTGCTTCATTAGGATAAGGAATGGGACCTGCCATCGCCTGAGACATACACAACACACAGTGCAAGACTTCTTCCATCGTCTAGGGTATATTCCTGCATTTCATTCAGATGGGTTGAATAATTCATGTGATTTTTTACAGTTGGCAATTGTATGCTCCTGGATTAAACATAATAATACAAAAAAGTGTGCCTTTCTTTGGATTGATTCATTCGTTAGTGTCCACTTGTGATTTGACCTATGGCTGATTTAAGGATATATCACAGACAACTACTTGAATTTAATTAAGGGGTCCTACTCGAGTACAGTCATTCATAGGTGCAAGGTACTTTACTTACTATTATAAGTGGATGACTACAGTAGATAGATCTGGCTTTCTTTACTTAGAGAGAAGTCCTAAGCTCTTTCTAAGTTTAATATATAGAAAGTTTGGAAAATAAGCCAAATCTCCAAATCAAGAGGTTGAGGTCTGAACTCCGGTGGAGAATATGCGTCAAGGTTCTTTGATTTCATCATCCAAAAGATAGGAATCTAACGTGAGTTGTCGTGTGTTCATACTCCGCTGCTGAATGGGGTGACCGAAAGAAAAGACCGACATATAGTTATAGTTGAAATGGCTTTGACTTTAATGATAAATAATGGAGTTACCAAAGCATCTATGGGTTGAAGCATTCACTACTACAGTGTATTTAATCAACAGATTGCCATTTTCTGTTATCAACATGCAATCTCCCTTTTCTTCTCTTTATGGTCGTGATCTTTTCAGGGGGAGATCACTACCCTTTCTGAGACATCTGACTGGGTTACTTTAAATCAGTCTTCAGAGCACAGTTCCGATATTACAGTTCAAGGTGCGGTTAATTCATCTTCAAAAATTGTTCTATCTTTCTTGGCCGCCTCAACCGAGCACTTTATGGCCTTAAACAATCACCCAACCTAGATAAAGGGCTATAGTTGTCCACTATAGGAGCTTTCTTCTAACAATCCCTTATTTGGTATGTCAGGAAATCATGAGGCGAACTCGTTCTATTGAATATCTATATGGGGGAAAGAAGATCGAAAGCCATTGAGTAGTGAGACTTTCTTTTCCAGAGTAGTCATAGAAAGAGAATCGAGGGGTCTACAGGCATGAGTGATCAGGTACGCCGTCAGTCTAAATTCCTAGTAGTCTTTTTCAGTTGTATTTGATTTAACGAAAAAAGAATAAAGAATGTCCCGAAGAGCGGAACGGCCGTCCAACTCCCCCAAATACAAGAGAGCGGGCACTGCTCTCAGCCGGTCGTAACAACGAAAGAAAACTCCACATACCGGAAAAGAGATTGACCTTATTCCTAGAATGAAATATAGACATTGGTACAAGAGGAGGCTCGAGGGACCTCGAGCGTAATATACACTACCATCAGAGAGACTTTAGCCATATCTTAACCCATGGTTGAAGAATGAGGCGATCAAGAAAGTCCTCCCCTGGAAAAAATATCTGAAGATCTTCTCCTTCCTTTTCATTACAAACAAAGTGAAGGTGCTACTTTTAGCCCTTTCAAGAATGAAGGCCCGCGCGACTCTCGGTGTTAACACTCCCAAATCTAGAAATCCTAACCACAGTTTTAATGATAACGGGCGACGAAATCATACAAAGATAGTGAGGCTTCCATCGCTTAGATTTAGGGCGATAGGGCACACCACAGATATGATAAGAAGCACCCCTCAATTGATAGGTCAAAGACAGAAAGATAGTACCATTGACACCTCTAATCTTTGAGAAAATCGGGGTCTTTTCCACATAATAGCGTCAACCAAAGACCGGAGCATCTTAGCAGACACTGGAGAGAAATCCCTAGTAACTTCGTCGCTCAAAAATGATTTGGCAAACTCCAAAACATGACTTATAATAAATAATCTTTCAAATGGGAGACTTTTCTTCAGATATAGTTATAGTACACTGAAACAATATATTATGCTAAGTGGTCGTCACCTCGTCTTCGGCGATCACTGTTGCCAAGAATGGCATAGTCGCAAAGCTTTATCGTGCCATACACCCTTCCAGTGGCTATCCACACAAGCATATGATGTTTAAGTATGAATTGATGCTAAGAACTAAAAAATCCGAGGGGTTGATCCTTCGTAAACGTCACAACCGATGAACTATAGCATTTATTATAATTATAGAAACTATATGGTAATTGAAAGACAACATAACAAAGTATGAACGTCCAGGAAGTTGCAAAGGGATTTCCGAAAAACCCTGTATACAGGACGTCAGGATAACAGATAAGGAATCGGTAGCAGCCTTAAAATAAAAAGAGATAAATTTTTTCTTTCTTGTCAAGTACTGCAACGGTTGGGTCTGATTATAGGTACCATCCATTCTTAACCTTTCCAAAACCTTCATCCATCATGTATAGGCCGTACCAAGGCCTGATATAAGGGTAAGCCAATAGTGAATAACCTTTTCTTCCCTACCTCCTTGACCTTCATTCCCATCCTGCAGCCAAAGTGATAGCGGCTGTAGCATCCACCGGTAATGTGTGGAAGAGGGTAAGATTTCTATGTGGATAGGATGTATCAACACCTTTTGCATCTTTTCATTTTAAAGGAAATATAGTTGAATAATATAGTGCTGGGTCTTGAAGACCAAGATGGCCGAAGATCAAAACCTAAATGTGCCAGGGGTTGATCATTGAAGCCTGGGCAATAACGATTAAGGAATTTAAGCGCTGATGTAGCTAAGAGCCACCTTCATAGTCAATTCATTAGGGTTCTCACCTTCTACCCGGAAAAGTATCCACCATTTTCTTTATCTATTAAGACTCACAGCTATGGGACTTCCTAAAGAAAACTGCAATTGCAGTTTATCAACCACTCACAAGACCACCGAGATCATCGACTTAGCTCCCAAAGGTAATCCACCCGGCCCTTTCCCAACCTATACAAGGAGAGCGGAAGATGACGAAAGGGAGACAAGGTCCTAACTAAATAGAACACAAACTCCCATTCTATCTATCATATCAGTCAAGTCGATCTCATTCGTTCTTATCTATAGATAACGCAAGAGCGTACTTATGACCTCGCGGATGGAGAGGGATTCAAACCCCCGATATTTTTATAAATACTTCGGTTTTCAAGACCGACTCTTTCAACCACTCAGACATCTATCCCCTTTGTGATTCGCCCGCCCTATCCATCTGTGCGCTGGCAGGTAGGGGCTTATCTATGTGATTCGCTACACTTGCCTACGCCTATCGGCTGATTCTATTGCCTGCCGGTTAGCAAAAATTTTTCGGTAGTACGAATCGCTACGCTTCGCCTCTTTCTCTTTGATAATATGCATATTGGTTGCTGCGCTCCCTGTGGATAATAGCAAGAGAGTGAATAACGAATGACCCTCCAAACTAAAAGAGTGATTGAGTCCGACTCAAGCGAGTGAGTGGAAGGTGTGGCAAGAGAGCGAGTTCGACTCGTGAACGATCAGCAAGTGAATGACTGATCCTTTTGCGCCAATATTGTTGCGAGACTGGTAGTTGGAGGCTCATGAGCAACATATAGACTAAGGTTGCCCATCACTCCCTTGCTCTTTTTTGAAGGCCCTTTCAGTTCTCTTTCTAGTATGGTTCCTCCATAAGAACACTGAACGCCCAGCTTCGCAGAGCAGGTCTCTCCCCAGCCCACAGCATAGTGTGGAATCTGGATCCTTTATTCAAGCACCATTTCTTTTGGATATAAAGGTGTTCTGACTCTATTGGATCAAGTCATAACCTAAGCCTTGTACTAGTAGACTACTATGGAGAGACTAAGCTCTATTTTAGAGATTGGACTCTCTTACTGTGATTAGCTGTTACTAGTAAGAAGTTGTTCCCGAGCCATATTCCCTGGATCCACGTGTTCTTAGCCGGGCCTAAATGGATGAATGAAGAAGGGCGCCCGGGTAGACTTCAAGAGCTCTTGGTCTGCCCATCCTCCTACATCTTATTATGGGGGTCATAGAAAGATACGAATTGCCTTTTATTTAAAGCCCAACCATTAGATTGAATAAAATGAAAGCTGCTTGTGCTCACTAATAAAAAATAGCAATCCCTCCCCTTCTGTTACCTACTTTTACTCATTTCTTCTGTATACCTCAATACAAGACAAGCGCATGAAAGGATAAACAATAGAAACCGGGCTATCGCCCTATCTAACCAGCTTTCTCATCTCCTCTACGGAAGTAATCTTTTAATCTATTTCAGTTCATGTGTCTGTCGCTATCGCCCTATTCTCTATCAATTGCCTATCCTTTCTAGATGAGTGGGAGTCCCTTAGCAGTAGCTTCCAACACTTACGATTGACCTCCTCAAGTGCCAGATATGAATGTTTTATGAATTTTATACGGGACTACTTACTTACCTAAAGTTCACTTTTGGCTTGCCAAAAATGTTGACTGAAGGAACTGACCTAAGCATAGCCGTCTGTCGCTCAAATACAAATGCCAAGAATGGGATTCCTTAGATAAAGTGGAAAAATGCTAAATAAATCTTTTCATTTCTCTTTGAAGGCCTTTGTCCTACTTATAGTATGAGTCCTCCAGCCTATACTTGTGTTTTTATTAACCAAGAACACATGCACTTAGTTGGCACTAAAAAAAAAGGTTATTCAATCCACTAGTGCAACTGAAGGTGCGCAGCCTCTTCTGAACCGGAACAAGAAAGAGCTCATAACCACTGCTTGTGAATAGCTCTCCTCAACTTATGGCGCATCTACTCTTACTAGAAGTCTAGTCTCTCTCAGATCCAGTTTCGATCTCTAACTAACTAACTTACAACATAGGCCGGAAGAGAGATGTTCAGAAAACCTGATTTTCTTATCTTAAGAACCTGACTCTAAAGAGAAAAGAAGATCGGACTAAAAGATATATCACTTTCAACGATTGAACTTTACTTTTATATCCAGATTGGAACTGGACTTAAACGTCTTTGGATCCTGGTTAGGGCCGGCTTTCACTCCACTTTCACTTTCATATCAGGAACGTCGACTTGCACTTAAAATATAGAATTTAACTTTCCGGAATCCTTGCTCCTGGCTTATATTCACATAGGCCACTAATAAGAATAAGACGTTCAACTCCCTAAAACACGTGTAATTGAGAGAGTTATCATATCAGTGCCTTGGGGAAATGCCTACCTTCAGGAGAGGATTACCGAATGAGTTTCAAACCTGTCCTCTTCGCTTCCCAAGATATTTAGGGAAAGGGGCCTTGTCGGCCACCGCTTGTTGACGACGGAACGCATCGTCAATTAACGGGTCCTCGCCTTGGACTTAGTTGGAAAGGTAGGTGTTTGGCATGTCCCTTGCTTGCGAACATTTTTAGTAGGGCGGAGGTGCCATTCTTCATGTTTACCGTTGTCCCGAGAATTCACTCTTTCAAAACTTGTATACTTTCTAAAGAGTCAGGCATGCCCCTGTCCCTGTCTCCAAGTGTGTGATCCACCAATTCACTGAGTGACTTTTTCTAACCGCTGCGTACGTCCCTATCTCTTAAAGCCCTATCAGACTTCCCTTGCCGATTGAAGAAATCCTTATATGGCTTCAAACAAGTGATAAAAGACCTTTCTATCTTATTAGTCAAGCACGATAGCTGCAATCAAAAAACAGCGCTAACGAGCAAGAAAACGGATGCGCTAAGGCGCAACTTTGTGTAACTGCTGTGCCCTTGCTTCTTGCTTTCGAGCTGGAGCTTGCTGGGTAGTGAAGTGGTCCGTGAAGGTTAAATAATACTTATGTTAAGCAAGCAAAGTAATGAAGCCAGGGAGGAAAAAAAAGCAATAACCTGTTTTCGTTCGATCGACGGAATCAATCGTACTTTCACTGCTGTGGACCGGCTTTCATAAAGCACCTTTGGGCAGCAGCAACTATTGGGATCCAATTTCCAGATCAATTCGATAATGAAACTCTTTAAGCAATGATCTTATCTATGTCATTTCTCTTGACGAGATACAAAAGACGACTTTCGAGAGTCACTTAGCCCCTTGACCTCTTCTCTCAAAAAAGACGTTGTGCGGGCAAGTCGATCAAAGTCAGAGCGGCGAGGGAATGTTTATTTACAGTTGTTGTAGTACGACTTTTCATTTCATGTTCGGTCTTTCAATAAGTAGTCAGCTGCGGGTGTAGTCAGACTTAACATTGATTGAAGCAGCTGTTGGAGAGAATGCACCAGTCAGACCTGCAAGCACTGGGTAGTATGCAGCGGCAGTTTTCAATCATACAATGTGTACTCTTAGTCTGACTTTTAGCGACACTCAGCTGTCCTCGTTCTCCTCTTTTAATTGACATATTAAGTAAGGGTCAGTGTTTGCAAAAATGTCAAGCCGACGGGGTCAGGTACTAGTAGTGACAATAGAAACGGGGGGTTTGACACTAGTTGTGTGAGTGGAATGACCCAATTGGACCTAGTCAGCCCGAACCGTTTTGCGGTTCTAGAGGACCCAGAACAAGAAGAGGAAAAGATGCCAAATCTGGACACTGCTGAATTGGAAGAGATTGCTTAGGATGAGTGTTTAGGTAACAAAGCCGAGGAGGGTGTAGTCAAGAAGAGAACTCCCGAGGAGAGTGATTTGGCTCGTAGAAGCGAGGATCTGGAAGAGAGGGTCAACTATGGCAGTGACTGAGGGGGAATTGTTCTGTGATAAACAAATGACTTCGAATAAGAACCTCAGGGCATCCAAAAAAGGTGAACCTGAGAAGAGCAGTAAGATTAAGCGTTCAAGTACTGGTACAATGACCAACAAGGTGGAAGATGCAAAACATATCATAAATGTTGAATTCTAAGAAAGAGGGGGAGGGGGAAAGTAAATGCCAAAGAACAAAAAACAAATAAGGGCTGCACAAGATGAAAAACCAGAGGCAGCGCTAAGGTGCGAGGGGAATGTAAAAACAACAATAGTTCCACATGAAGGTCCTTATATGGAATGTCAAAAAGACCAGTAAAGTCGAGAAGCAAAGAGAGGCCAAAGATTATATAAGAGCACAAGAGGCAGATTTGATTGGCTTGGTTGAAACCAAAGTGAGAGGTGGAAAGGCAGCCAGAATTACCAGATGCTTGGGAAAGAAGTAAAGTAAATCCATTACTGTGGAGAATGAGTAAATAAGTTTGACGAGTGTAAGGGCTAGTAAGACCTACCCGCTTTATTGAGCATTTTCATTCACTGAAGCAACTTGAACAAAATAAAAGTAAAAGAAAGAAATTCATTGACTTCTAAAAGGAGGTCAATTAAATGAGTACTAACTCTCTTCTATTACTTAGTTGTACCAGGTTAACAAGAGATGGCCCTCTTTATTCACTACAGTCCCAGAACAGAACAATCTTGTGTCATAAGAAAAGCTATTATCCAAATCGAATTTTTCTTTCTTTTTTTGATTGGCTTCATCCTGAACGTCCCATTACTGTCGGGGAAATCTGTTCGGAAAGAGATATTTATTAAATAATAAAAGCGGCATTATCCCTAAACTTTAAGAACACACAAAGAAATCATGCAACACAACTTATTAACATCATCTGCAGGAACCATCCCTTCTTCAATGTCTATTGATACTAGCTTATCAAATGTAAAATCACTAGGATCCCCTTTATTTTACCATGTATAATGAGGTCCCAATGCAGATATTGCTATTAGTCCCATCTCTTTGATAAAGTTCTTCAAATCCCTTGCTCCAGGTTTTGACTGGTTCGAAAGGACCAGGAAGCAGATGTCTATTCAATAGAAGAAGTTGTTCGACCGTTCTTTCATTTAGTTTGAACCACCCGAAACAAAAGGAAAATTAGGATAGGAGATGACTCGTAATCTATCCGGCTGTGGGAACCTGGACCCACCCCGGCTCGTATATTTCATAAGATGTGTTTCGTTCGGGAGGATGAACTAGACTTTTTTCATTGCCCCACCTAAGGCAGATCGAACAAAAGATCTTCCCACTAATGCTTTCATTCTCCCGGATATGATACTGGTAAAGAGCCCTCTTCCTTATCTCCGACACGGTTGTTGAGACACACTAAGTAGTCATGGGAAAGATAAATGTCAACTGTGTGAAGGATATTGAGATAGCTTCTTCCTTCTCTGCGCATGGGTTAGCCCTTGATCGGATAATTATTCTTATTTAAAAGTCAAAAAATAGAGTTCTTTTCACTTTAACAACTCTATTTTTTTTAACAACTCGAAAGACGATTCCCCCTACTATCTACAACTCCAGACGCGACAAGAGTGCTTATTCCCCAAAAAAAAGATTCATTCCCCTTCTCTTCCCGACGATCGGTAATTCTTTCTAACAGCTCCATCTGCACATCTAAGAACGACGCCCTTCTTGCAAAAGCTCTTCTTACGCTAACCCTGTTCGTGGGATATTTTATCCTTTCCTTCTTCCTAGGACAGTAAGAATGGAATTTCCTGAATGATATCAGTCAGAGCGTATTCCCTCACAACTTCTTTTCTTCTCAAGCACTTGCTATTTCATCTTCTTTTAGATAGGCTATCTTCCGATTCAATGCCATCAAAATGTACTTAGATTGCCTACTTTTCCTTATTAGTACAAATAGCCCTAGCTAGATTCTCAAGCTATGATAAACCCACAACAAGAACAACCTTTATTTTATGCCGTGTCGAAAGGAATAAGAGCTCTTATTCTGCAGTCTTTAGCACATAGCAGTCGACGTAGTACTGATTCCTGGCGGTTCCGCTAATCTTCCTATAAATTCCATTCCTAAAAAACCCGGCAATCGTAGACTGATTTGGTTTATCTAGTCTTGATAAATGAAAGGCACCCGCTCTTATTCCACACAGTCAAACAAATAGGCCGTCTTCTCAAAGTGCGTACCTGTACCGAAGAGACCAGACCTTGGGAAGGCATCACCCATGCTAGAAGGCTTAACAGTCCTCCTTATTAGCAGCCAGATCTGTTTTGTGCTCAGGTTGATGCTATCTCAGATGTCCATTCAAAAAGAGCTATTGGGGGCAGCCCTACTAATTCGTATTCGTCTTTTAAGACAGGAGCTCCTAGGCAAACTCAGAAAAGAAGGAGTGGCTCACCTCCCTAAACAAAGTACCAGTCAGCTTTTGTCTTCCTTCTAACATAAAATATACGGAGAGAGGAATCGGCATAATAAAGTAGGAAAATTTACTGAAGAAGTGCGGGAAATATTCTTAAAAGAGCTTATTCGAAATTTTGGTATCTTTCTTAAGATAGAAAGCCGAATCACTAACTAAGGAAATTTCTTTCGGGATATTATCAACGTCAAAACAAAAAAGAGAAGTTTTTAGTGAATCGTTATTTTCTCACGATTAGGTGGGTGTGAAGTGTACTGAGGTAAAGGTACAATACCGAGCTCGAGATGTCAGAAGGTGCAAAACCAATGGGTGCAGGAGCTGCTATTGAATCCGGTCTTAGATGGTTGGAAGACTGAAGTAATAGCATGATAGGAATAGCAGGTTTAATAGAGACGACATCACAATAGGATGAAGACGAGACTTCTTGTCTGCTTTCACGTGGAAATGGGATAATGTAAAAATGCCTTTGAAAGGCAACTGCTTCTAGTAGAGTTGACTTAACACCAAGCAAATCTTCTTTCTAGTCTAGGACTTATAGCTTTCGAAATTAAATTAGTCCTGCAACTCCCCTCGCTGCACATGAATGCACAGAGAAGGCCCTCGCTCGGGTTCTTTGACAGCGACTCGGTTGCTAGGAAGAATGCGGGCTTACAGCCAATAGAACTACTGTTCATTCATCACCTTCTAGCGTACTGAACTTTTGAAAAGCATGATTTAAGATATGCACGGACAAAAGTAGCTGCTTAGGTTGCATATATAAGTATAGGAATCGAATCCACAGATATTGATATTGAATCCGCTATTCTCACCTTAAAAGCTGGGTAAGCCAAGGGGGGACTTTGAACTATTAAGAGGTGCCTAGCGCTTTCATCATTATGAAAGAGCAAGCTTCTGGGCTGTACCTGTACAACTAGGGATTGGGGGGCGTTGAATAGTAAACTAAACGAAGATGACACTGTCCAATTGGCCGAACGGAAGATCAACATGAGAAACTGATGTTATTGGTAGAGAATCCCATGCAGATTTCTTAACTGTTTTGTTAGGCATTGGCATGAGCAAGAAAGCAGACAAGAGGAAATCAGAAGAACGGGGATTCGAATCGCCTATTTTTTCCCCTTCTTGTTTGCAAGAAAAAAAAGTAACTGAACTAAACAGTAAACATGAGGCATAGTAGCAGAAATATAAAGATGCCCATCCCACTGTATTTGGATTTGGAAAGAAAGAAGAAGATAGGCTCTTTAATCTTTTATAGAATCTTTTCTTAAAGTTACGTTAATCCGAAAATAGAAAATTGCGTATAGTATATAAGAAAGGTATCCGCTCTGGCTTCTTAGGAAGAACACTGTTTGCAAGATCCGGTCTTAGTGAGAGAGTTGGGATTGAGATTTCACTAATACTAATAGAAGATTTTTTAGTAAAGTGAGGAAAGATCTAGGTCTCGTATAGAAGAAGGGGTTTTTTCGCTTTTCAACAGGAGATGATACATAAGCGCTCTTGGTCTTCTATCCATATCCGCTGCTCTTAGCCTTATTAGAATCCAATGTTAGAAGGAAGAATTCAATAGGCATCCCAATATCCGTTTTCTTAAATAGATAAGAGATCAGATAAAGTAATGGTCATACCCCTCCTCCCCTCCGTTTGAGGAAGATAACTCAGGTATTCGCCTACGAGGTCTTCACATAATAGGTTGAAAAAATCCTTATTAGGAAGAAGACTTGGAAAAATCCCCGGTATTATAGAAGTAGCTAGCAAGTCTAGGCAACTGATGCATGTGAGGGTAAGGGAACGAAGTCTCTTTGGCATGTATGAGTAGCTGTCACGAATCGAAGTTTCTAAAGCCAAAAGAGAGATTTTCCGACAAGAAAAAAGTTGGTTGAGACACGGGATGATAGGGCGGGCGGCCGACTTGCGGTACTTTCTGCCAACTCGATTTCAATACTAAGTAAGCTCCTCATCGCATAAGTAGGAAAGTTCAGCTACAGAGGGTAAAGAGAGGGGCGGATGAGAGTTCTAATAATTCTCTTCCTTCCATACAGGTCTGCGAGCGTCCCATCTTTTTCTTACATGAATGAAGAAAGACAAAACCTCTCTTTTTGGCCACAGCCAGCTGTTCGCTTTCCACTTCCGAATACAAAAGAGCGATTGAGAGAAGAGCAGTACGTAGGACTTAAAATGAGGGTTCCTTCCTCTCTTCACTCTCCGAATTTCGATCCTCACCTTTGTGGGGCCAAAGGCCTACCCTTCCACTTTACAGGAAATTATAAAGGAAGAAGTCGAAAAGGAAAAGAAAGTCACCTTTCCTGCCAACCTCCTGGATTTATTCTTATATTGATCGAGCTGCACTATTTTCTATTCTAATAGATTCCACTTCGCTTGCTTGCACGACTTCCTCTTTGCTTAAAAAAAGGGGGCAAGTCAAGTAAGTAAGCAGTGATCTGAACCAAAGCACAAGCTTTGAAATAGAAAGAAGGATAGAAGGAAAGCAAGAAAGAACTATTTGACTTCGCTATCTTTCTATGAGCTCCTAGGAAAGAGATCATACTCCCAAAGAAAGGAAGCTTAAAAATAGTCATTAAGAGAGGTGACAGTGAACCTCTTTTGCTTTTTCAAGCTATGAATGTAGAGATTAGGTTGAAGAGTGAAAGGGACGAAGTGGTATGAAGTTGCTTGAACCTAGTGCTCCGGAGGTTGTGCTCGACCGAACGGGTAAGGGCAAGAATACTTGGATGGACGTAGTTCAGGATCGATGTAATTGAGACAACTAAGTAGAGGATGGGAAGATGTGAGACCGGCCAAAGGTGGTTCTATATAGCTCTTACGCTTTTACAAGTCGTACTATTTTATTATAAACTTTGTGAAATAGTTCTTTACTCGCTACAAGTATTTTGCTCTAGCTCTCTAGTTCTCTTAGCTATCGTTACATTTTTTGACTCCTGGAAAGTGGAAAGGCAGAAGTGTCAGCTAGTCAATCACGGACTACTTGACTTCCTTATGATGATTCAATGTTAATGACCTCATTCAATCTTTTTTTTAGCCTTCACTATCGTGGGCTAGATAGATAGCTAGTAGTTATGAGCAGCAGTCCCCTGCCTATAGATAGGAAAAGATGTAGAGGTGCGTGCCACAATCACGAGGGACTGAGAAGTTGATGAAGTAGCGAGTTAAATAAGAGGCTAGAGTCAAAGGCGAGCCAATGAGCTTCTCAGTTAATGAAGAACTTCCCTTGATGTGAGCAGAACTATCTATTTGAATTATTAAGAAAGCAGCCCTCCATTCCTGCTTTGAGGAGTAGATTGAAGGGCTTATCGCTTCTCCTACTGCAGCTCCCGGCCCCGTCCCGTAGCCGACCGATCTGCTGCCTTAACTTTAGAAAGATCGTTTTTGTTCAACATTTTTTTTCTAGAAGTAGGGAAAGTAAGAGAAGAGTGAATGAAGACCCCCACGGAGCGGTAAGGAGATCGATGAGTTTTTAATCTTCCTCTTTATGTATGAAATTACAGACATGTAGTTAATGGACAAGCCCCTTCAACTTCGAAGGAGCTTTCTTTGTACTTCCCTTCGCAGGGGAGGTAGGAAAAAGAAAGAGATTAGATAACTATAGAGCAGATTCACATCCAACCAGCAAGGCATACTGTCTTGGATACTTAACCAAGCTCTTGATGAGCGGTATCCACCTTCACCTTATTCTGCTCTCCTTAGCCTCCGGCTTGGGCGTGGTGAAGCAAGGGTTCAGTGAGATCAACCCCGATCAGTGCAGTTAGATAGTTAGAGTTAGTAGTTTATTCAACAATTCTAAAAAGAGGAGTTGCTCTTAGAGTTAGGGAGCGAGTGGAATAAACGAGTTCAATACGCTGGATAAGAAGCATAGTATATGATGCGATCACTAGAGCGAAGGAGTGTAATAGGAAAAAAGGACTACTAGAGCTATATACTTTGAGAACGAGTGGAATACCTGCAACAAGAGAGGGTAGGTAGAGCACTTTCACCTTTTAAGCTTTGCTTTCTCGATCCACTACTATCTTACTAAAAAAAAAGAACTTCTGAAAAGAGAAAGAAAATAGACACACCCTTACACAACCTTAAATAATAATAATATAGAGGGCCTTCTTCTTTTTCTTTATTTTATTTATTTTATCATATATTGCCTTCTATATCTTATATAGACTTTTAGCGTATAATAATTACCAATACGAGGACGATCGACTTCGCTTTCAACTTATAATAGAAGGGTCTCCTCTTCCTTCATTTCGTAAGCTTGCTTGCTTACCGGCTGAACCGTCATCATCTGCTTGCTTGGTCACTTTCGTGATAAGGCGCTTAAAAGGATTCTGGATTCTATATATTTTGGGAACTAAAAGAGTGGCTAGTTGAAGGGAAGCCAGAAAATCCAAGGAATCAACATCCCCCAAACCATTAGACTTCCAGAGAAGAGGAGTTTGGTCGCCATTAAAACCCTTCTCAGAAACCGAGGAAATATCCTACCCAATCCCGATACTGGGTAGGATTCACCAGCTGCTAGACATAGCACGTAAGCAAACAGTAGTATGAATGGGACAGGAACTATTCGACCTCTTTCAGGAAAAGGCCTTACACACGGGTACACTAGCTGATCCCATCGGCAGGAGCAAAGGAAAGTCTCTTTCGCTTACGAGCATTTGTACGAAGAAAGGAGTCTCGTACAAAGGGTTGGAAAGAAGGCTTTTACCTTATTTCAGGTGGGTTAGTGCGTATCTGTTCGGGCGGAGGCGGACAATGAAAAGACAGAAAGGAACGAATGATGCCAACCAACTCGACAAAGACATTCAGAGATATGAAAAATATAAAGAAAGACATGTTAATCTTGTGTTTTCCCAGCCGACTCACACACGACCTTCTTTTTTTCTATTGAAGAGTCGGACTCCCTGAATTTGCCTTTGCATCGCAAGAAAGAAGAAGGGTCTATGCCGAAAGATAAAAGGGTGCTGCATGTATAAGTCCAAAAGAGCTATGATGACTCTCGAAATGGAATTGGAAGAGCAAGACGGGCTAGGGCTGGCACATTAATAGGATATTCAATTTGTGATAACGATGGGGGATAAACAAGATAATAATCTTACTTGTCCCCAACGCTAAAGTACCGGGCCCTAACGAGCTGCCCGCTTCCAGTCTTTTATTTTTTTTTTCGAAAAGACAAGGAGGATTAAGAAGGCCATCATTAAGGAAAACAAGGCAATAGCTTTGGTTAAAGCAAATCCCAAAATAGCATAACCAAATAATTGTTTTCCAAATGAATGATTTCTAGCAACAGAATTAAGGAATTGAAAGCATTTCCAATACCGGCAGCAGCTCCCGCTGAAGCAATTGTAGCAGCTCCTGCGCCGATTAATTTTTAACCCTATAATCTTACATAATAATAAAGAAAGTTAACTCTTTATTTGTTTATCCCTCCCTTCTTTCTTTTCTTCGATTTTAGATGGTAAAAAAGAGAATGGAATTTCCGATCTTGTACCCAAAGTGCGGCACACTTCACACCAACCCAAACTCCCTACCCTCATAAAAAAAAAGTTACACCCTTTGTTTGATTAGTCAGTTTTCAAGAGGGGGAAATTCTTCTGGCAATCTTAGGCATACTACTAATCGATTATTTTGCCTGATCGAAACAACCTAGGAAACGTTGTCAGCATACATAACCAAATTCTCTTACTAAAGGAAGAAGGCATCAGATCCCTGTAGGTCGAGCCCTTTTTTTTCCTAGTTCCTGTACGTGGAATGATTTCCAGTCAGTAAAGTAGTCTGGGGGAAAGATAAGCCCTACCCACTATCTTTTCCCCAAAAAAGGGGTCCAGAAAAGTGTGGCTAATTTGTCCTTTTACCATATCAGCCACACTCTCATTTAGTCGATCTTGATAGTCCGAATACGAGAAGTGTCTTAATCTAGACACTCTCCAAGTTGATAGGATCCATATTAAAAAAGGAAATACAACGGTAGGATTTGCCATCTTTCTTATTAAATAATTAAAAACCAATTGACCAGGAAAGGTGTTGTTCATGGTGGTAAGCGAGGGGGGATTGAGAAAAAGGGTAATGCCGCTTTTTACTAATATAGTCCCGAGTTGGTAATTAGAGTTAGAAGCTTCACAGCTTCCTCCACTCACGTCCACGGGCGAATATAGTCTACTAGACTCTTTCTTGGCTAGTCTAGTAGAGTATATTATAGGTCATTCGAAAGGGCTCCGTATAGTTTTTGGGTGTAACGTTGTGGTTGTTCCATCTCCTTTCAGTCGAGTGACTTCGTACCTATCCTTACCGAGAAAAACGAGTTCCAGAGGCATCTTCCATTCATATCGATTTGGGTTTTTCCGCACCATATTTTGATCTGCCTCTTCTTCGATCCGGAATTCCCAGCAAATCCTTGACTCCTCGAATACAATGGAATTTCACACCTGGCGAATCTTTCACTCTACCTCCTCTTATTAAGACCATATAATGTTCCTGCAAATTATGACCTTCGCCTGGAATGTGAGCAAATATATCATGTTGATTGCTCAACCGTACTTTGGCTATATTATGTGGAGCTGAATTAGGTTTTTTCGGTGTTCTCATTGAAACACGCGGGCATACTCCTTGCTTCTGGGGACATTGACCAATGCTTGAGTACGGTCCATGCGCCGTTTTTCTTCTCTACCACGACGAATCAATTGATTTAATGTAGGCATCGCTCTTTCCTTTGTCCTTCCCCCCAATTTTTGCCCTCTCACTAGTGGTTACTCCCGATCCGAAGCACCCCTTTTCCATTCATAGAGAGATCCAATCGTCAAAATCAATAAAAAGGCCATCATGGACCAAGATCCAAACGGATCAATCTTGTTGGGAGGTACTGCCCAAGGAAAGGAAAAGGTTACTTCCGGATCAGGAATAATTAATAAAATGGAAATAAGATAAAATCTTATATCAAAACGACTTCTAGCATCACCGGAAGGATTGAAACCACATTCGTAGGCCGACAATTTTTCTGGATAGGTCGAACTATTGGAAGAAAATAAAAAAAGAAGACCGAGTGGGAGCAAAGAAACTAGCGGACTGATCACTAAATAGATACAAATAGGTACAAATTCTGACATCACCATAGAAAACTTGGTTCTTTCGCTCCTTGCTGGCGGAGCGGCATACCATAAGAAATTGGAAGATCTATGACGGAACGAAGAACGCTATTATAGGCTAGAAATACAGCAAAGAAGAATTTTATGGGGCTTCCCTGTCGAGAATTAAAAGTTTTTCTCTTAGAGAGGCGTTTTCCTGGCTTAGAAAAGCGTTCCTTCTCTCAAGAGATTTCCATACCTCTCCTAACTCCAGGCGATGTTGCATTTCCAATTTCGCCTGGTCCTTTAAGTTTATAAAGCCATGAAAATGATGCACTTGAGCCATTTTGACATTTTGAGAAAAATGGGAATCATGATTCTCGACACATAGACTTTCAAGGTGCACCTTCAGTATGGAATCCAGGTCTTGTGGATCAATGAAGAATTGTGGATCCTCCCGACCATAAAAAAGGAGTTGGTAGAGGGAGGAAATCTGCTCTCTAGTTGCAATGAGCCAATGAGATTCTCAGTTAATGAAGAGCTTCCCTTGATGTGAGCAGAACTATCTATTTGAATTATTAATAAAGCGGCCCTCCATTCCTGCTTTGATGAGTAGATTGAAGGGCTTATCGCTTCTCCTACTGCTGCTCCCGGCCCCA